>ML219505.1:0-10345 GCA_004785975.1 Popillia japonica
TACTTGTGACAAAAGTGTCTGAAGACCTAGTACCGTACTGTGGCACAATAAAATTCACATTTGATAACAATGACGGGGCATCTGTAACGCTTCTTACCAACTTAACCAGAAGCAAGCCACTAGCCCCAGTTCTGCGAGTTTCCAGAGAGCAGAAGTTGTGTCTCTCAAGAAGACTTTTGTAATCTGTGCCTCGATTAGGATAAGTGTTGTCTATTTTAAACGATAAAAATTTCAAAAATTGTTTTTGCACTCTTTCTAGTGTAAGTTGCTGGTAGGTATAGTGAGGATACCACACTACTGACGCATATTCCAATTTACTGCGAACTAGGGCGCAATACAATGTTGTTAAAGCTGCTAGGTTTGTGAATGTCTTACTAGATCTTACTAAAAAGCCGTAAGATCTGCAGGCCGAATTTCTGACGGCAATAATATGGTCAGCAAAAGTTAGGCGCGAATCAAACAGTACACCAAGGTCTTTAACAAGTGCCTGCCTAGGCATAAGTGTCTGATTAGCATATTAGTCAAAGATATACGGATTTTTGATCTCAAATAAGTCATCACAGAGCATTTTTGTAAATTTAACTTAATTTCGTTTTCCGTGCACCAAGTACTGATTAAATTGATGTGATTTTGGAGACGAATGAAGTCTGACATCGATGTAATTTCTTGATAAATTTTCAGATCATCTGCGTAAGCCAACATATTACAATCTAACAACGGAAAAAGTCGTTGATAGGTCGTTGATATAGAAGTTAAATGGATATTTTGATATGTATTAGCCGGCTAGGTCTCCAGATTTGAATGGACTTTCTATGGAGCTACTTAAAAAATAAAATATATCTGGAACAACCATTCAAAAACTATCACATAATTACCAATTGTTCGACAAGAATAATAATGTTTTGGAAAGAAAACGTAGATATATTGCTATGAATATGCAGTGAGGAAAAGATTATTGCTTATTTTCTATTATGAAGGCTTCCGGCCATGCCGTGGTTTGTAAAATATGTACATACAGTACAAATAAATGTACAAAATATACAATATATCGACGTTTTGCCACTAATATAAGTGGCTTCTTCAGGAGCAAGGAGTATTGCTAGGGGCGAAACCCTTCTGAATAAATTGAAATTATTGAAGTAAAAGTGTAATGCAAGTTATGTTGCGTTTTATGTTGTGAAAGTGTAAGTGAATGAAGCAAGGTTGTAGTTTAGAAACTACATAGTTATACAATTGTAACAAAATGTGGAATACAATTCCATAATCTACTAAAAACTGAATGAAAATAAAAGAAAACTGTCTGGATATCCACTTTAATATATCAAGCAATTGCTTCTGATTTTGCAAACTATTCTTTGAGTATCCGCAGAATTCTACCATAATTTGGATTTATTATTCGCAACAAAATTGCTTCTGTAATCAACATGAACTGTGGAAAGCTGAATATCTACAAGAATTTCAAGTCATTCTACAAAAAATCTCTAGCATACTTTTAATGTTTTTTTTTTATCTTCAGGAACTATTTTGGTTAATTATCTAGAAGCTCAATTATTATATATAATACTTACGTAAAATAACATACCTTTGATCAGTTCCGGGAAAACTTTCCTACCAAGTACAATTAAGCACAAGGCAGAACAGAAAAAACAGAAATTGATTATATAATTGCTCCCTAAATTGTAGCGGGAGTGAAAGTGTTCTGAAGTTCATCAGGACTTAGTGAATCTTTTATGTCCGGAACCATTCGTGCACCATAAATGTATATTACCGCTTGATTATGTTTAGATTACTTAGAGTCAACAAGGACTCTCTGAAAGAAGAGTCCGCAGAGAGCGCTAAACAGGAGGATCAGAGATTAAATATTCATGAAACCATTGCGTGCTCCCGTTGGTGTCGGCACATTTAGCATACACTGTTTCGTCACCCACCATGCTAGTACGCCATCACACGTTGCTGAAAATGTATCTAATAAATATAGAAGAGATGATAAGTTTTTCTTGAGATTTTCTCGTGAATAACCGAAGACTTAAACTTAACGTCAATGTTTATTTTTAATGTAACCGTTCCAAAACTGGTGGAACCTCATTTTTGCCTGTCACTAGTAATAGTTAAACACCCAGATTCTGAATCGTTCAAAATTTTCTCCTTGGATTGTATTATTTCGAAAATGAAGCGTTTTATATTGAATTTTATTGAGTATATTAATCTATAAAATCTTGGTTTAACGATTTACTCCTAAATAAATTACGCTCTCCATTTCTAATTTATACCAATGACAATGGGGTAATAAGTGACTTGCATCGGAATTATACGAATATTACGTCTAGCATAGCCAAGCGGCAGGTAGAAATTATTATCATAGCACATTCATCAGCATTTTGTCTGAAAATAAATCTTTTAGGGAAAGGTACCTTTCCGCACAATAGTTAGTTACAATAGTATGTTGTAGTAAATCCTATTAGTAATACCCATACAGAATTTGCAAAATGAAAACTATTTTGCTACCTCGAATTTGGAAAAGTTTCCCTTTCTGCTCTCGTATTGGTGAACTTTACAGTTTTAAATATATGAATCTCCACATTGTGAAATACACTACCAAATAATTTTAATTTGGTAATGTTACAGTTCCGAAAATGGGGTTACACTCTTCAACTGAAAGCCCAAACAAAAATTTAATCTTTCCGCCACGTTTAGTTTTTAGAGCTACAATCACACTTCACCAATAATAATTATATTTACAAATTTTGTTGAGCGAAAGCTATAAAGAAATAGTAGCACAAAAATCTGACATAGCAAAGACTAGAATGTTTAGCTAGTACAAAGAATACCGAAAAAAATTAACTGTATGCAACGGTGAATTTCTTTTTGCATAAATTGTACCCTTCCTACTTTTGTGTTGATTCTTACGTTCTTTAATGGGAAGCCACCCAAAATCTCCTGCCATGATGATATCCCACTTAGCCTAATAGAGTTTCTCTGTTGTATAATGTATTGATGAAATAGTTAATCCCTTACAACATTCATCTTGCCACAGAAAAGTACGTAATCCAAATGCTAATGTAAAAAATGAGTGACATTTGGCGCACTAAATTTTTATAGTTTTCTAGTAAATTAACAACTACATATATATCGGTAATTTCCACTGACTTGTTTTTCCAGAAAATGTTTGCAAATATTTTGGAAAGAAGTCTATGTTACCAGGATTAAATCATTAGTAGAACGGTCAAAATTTTTATCTTTGAATAGCCACCTAACTTGTGGTCCACCAAATATTCCTTGGCGAACTTGAAACTACTTTTTATTAAGCTCTTCGGGAAAAAATCTTGGTCTAAACCTGCCATTCTTTTGCTTGCTAATCTTCCCGAACTGCTAGGCCATCTCAGGGACGCAAATGGCAACAATATTTGGCAACTCCTTCTTGCAGCGCAAGTAAAACGAGGGTAACCTTAAAGTAAAAGATGATTTGAATTATTAAATGAGATATAATCGATTTAACATTTTATCATATATTTCTTCTGTTTGTAAAGGAACCAACGATCGTTTCGAGTTACTATTATAAAGTAAAATGACCTTGAGACATTTTTTCAAGTTGATTAACAAGACTGAATATTGATTCACTATTCTGACCATTCACCTGATCTGACGTCACATGATGCATACTTTTGGGGTATGAAGAACAAAACAACAATTCGCACAGAAAATCCACTGGATTGCAAAACTAAGAGACAGAACATTTTTTAGCTTTGAAAGCCACCACTTTTTATAAATACGAGTATGTATAACTTGTAATAACTGGCAAAATCGATATGAAGTTTGTTTGCGTCGTAATGGAGAACATTTTGAACACATAACTTATAGAGATTAAAAAATAAATATGATTTTTATTTTCGGTACTGTTTATTCTGGCGGACACTGTAATTCTTTAGTTGTCACTTTCAGTAATAGTGATAATATTATAGGATGACTCACATGCATCAGTAAACAAAATATGAGTTTTCGTTTTACGATCACATGAATTCTAATAATAAACAAGTGCAAAGGAAGGATGTTTCACCATTCGAAATGTGCCATATAAAAGTCCATTTACACTAGTGAAGTAACAAAAATTTGACTGTATAAAGAGAAGGGAATTTGTTGTGTTGGCCAGTGTTATTAATTACAATAATTTCTTTCCGTTTGTTAAACTACAATAGAAGATATGGTAGACTTACAATCCCTTTATCCCTATGGTGATAACAAAAAAGTGCTTTTAAATCGTTTATGGAAGTGATAGGAGGCTGAAGTCGAAATCTAAACGAGTTTAGAAATACGCAGATTCGTAGTGGCGTAGATACGTCTAATGTGATAATTGGTAATTTGTTTAACAGAAATTTGGTTAACTGTGTAAATCTAGCTTTGCGAAATTTATTGTAATGCAAATTTAATTAATTTATTTAATCTTAAGGATTCTGCAGTTAGGAAAACACTGAAGAGGAAGTAGAGGTAATTAAAAGATTAATCCGTAATTGCTGTAATAGAGATTAGTTATTGGTTAGCGGAGTTGGTGTGGAGCAGAAGGAATTTCGGCAATCCATTACGAATGAAATTATAGGGAAATAAAAAATAGCTTTCTGCGATTTTCATTAGAACAACATCGTTCTAGCATACAAATATATTAAAACAGGGGCTAATATTTTACTCCATCAAACTTTTATGTGTGTTGTAATCGAAAGGATGCTACTATAAATACACTAGCGTCCATAATTATTTCCCCACCCTTACTAAAACGTAGTTTTGAGTGAAGCACCAATACAAAAATAAAGCTATTTATTCTAATGGTTCAATTGGTATCAATACGGAAAATAACAACAATAATGTCTTGACACAATCGGGGAATGCTTTCGATTGATTTCGACGCTGCCTGTAGTTTATCGCGCAATGTTCTTGTAGAAAGAGAAGCCGATTGTCAAATTTGTCGGGCGAAATGGTCCACTAAAAGCTCGATGGGGTTAATGTCTGGACTCTCTGCGGGCCATCTCATAATTTTTAATCTCCCATCATGTTGCATTTGATTGAGGTATTTACAGCATAATTTCGAGGTGTGTTTCGGATCATTATTCTGCTGAAATAATTTTTCGCCGACTATGCGTGTTCCCAATGGAATGGCGTGCTCCTCCAAAATTTGTTGGTAGCGCTCTTCTCTAACATCCCCTCGATTCGCACAAAATCCCCTACAGTGGTCCCGGCAAAACACCCCCAAATCATGGCCGAGCCTCGTCTATGTTTAACTCTTGACACTACACAGGGTTAACAGGGCTAACTTTGTTCAAGACGAACAGTAGATTTATAGGCCGGTAATTTTCTGGTTTTGTTCTGTTACCTTTTTTATATATTGGTTTTATTATTGTTTTTTTTTTATATTTTTGGGTATTCTCCGTTTTCTATTACCCCATTTATTAATTTTGTGAGGATTGGTGTTAATTTGTTCCTACCTTTTTTTAATATTTCTACAGTTATTTTATCATGTTCCGGTGCTTTATTATTCTTTAATTGCGATATTATTTTGCGTGTTTCTTCTTCTGTAATTTTTCTAAATTGTAATAGTGTTGTCTATCTAGGGGTCGTGGTCGTCATAGGAGGTTGTTTTGAGTTAGCCATTTGCATCTCTGCTAGTTGTTTTTCTATGTTTGCAAAATATTCATTTATTTCGTCTGCAATTTTTTTCGGGTCTGTTCTCACTGTTAAGTCTTTTTTCTCTATTTTCGTTATTTGCCTAACCTGATTCTTTCCATTTAACTCCGTAGATATTATGTTCCATGTTTTTGAATAATCTTGTCTATATTTTTCAAACTTTCTAGTGAAGTAATCTTTCTTAGCTTTTCTCATAATATACAATGTGCTTATCTCTTCTTGATTATGCATCATTCTGTAATTTTTATTTTGTGGATATTTTAAATGCTTGTTATAAATTCTGTCTCTTTTTTTGATTTGCTTTATTACCCTATCGTCAATCCAGGGGCATTCTTTCCTTCTATTTATATTCTTTATTGTTTGATTATCTTCTACAATTCTTTGTAGTATCGTTGATAGTTGGTTGAAGCACGTTACAGTACTTTCATCAATTTCTTCTACCTCTGTTCATCTATTTTAGTAGTTGGTCTCTTTCTTTGAAAATACATATATGTGGTAATTCGTTCCGGTATTTTTATTATAGTTTTTATTGCGCAATAGTCGGATATATCAACTAGAATTATCTTTATCTTGACATCTTTGTAATTCGTTATGACGTAATCTAGAATATTGTGGCTGTCCGTGGTGTTTCTGCGTGTATAGTAGTTTTTGGTTTTTTTATTTATTATTTTGTAACTCTATTCTAGGACGTTTTGACCGTGTTTTGTTTAACATACTGTCACTACATGTACGTTTAATTTTTTAAATATTGTAGTCTACTTTTCTCCGCAATATTTTAAGTAGTTTTGCAATCTCGCGATTACTTTTACCGGTTTTGTCGTAACTCATTATCAGAGTCGGCTTCTGTCGATAACTCTTTCGTTTTCGGCATAATTGCAGGTTTACGCCTTTTATACCCTTTTATACACACTTCGATGTTAACGCTCTTAGTGGTGAAACTAAACTAATTATTCTTCGCTTTAGGGGCACAATAATATTGATAAACTTTCCATATTTTATTATTTGTATTACCTACTGCGACAGCATGCACCATTCCAAGAAATGATTCAATACTTCGCTGAACTACCTTAAATCATAAAAGGATCTCATTCATTTTATGAGATTAAAATATTTGTTTTTAGTTTGCGTTAGAAGTATACGTGAATTATCGCATTTCGTTAATGATGTTTCTAGTGTGCATGCCCTTATACCTGCAAAGAATACATTATGTTATTAGGAAGCTATACGCAAATATACAGGTGGGCAAATAATTATGGACGGCGGTGTAATTCTCTAATATTGTGTACCTTACTTCTTTCAAGAACATCTACCTTAATAGTATTTTAACAACAAACAATTTATCAAATTCAGCATACCTTCATACTAAAACTTACTTACCACGTTATACCATTTGAAGAAACAATGCGTTTCCTGTAGCAAAATCTTGCGACAGTGTACCTAGAGTCATATTATATGTGCCTGTCTATGCAGCCTTAAGTTATATATTCATACCCCAACAATTTTAATGATACGCAATAATAAACATATGGGTAAACCACTATTTGTATTACAACTGTCGTCTGTGAAAGTTGTAAAGTATCCTTTGCTTTATTAAGTGTTAGGCGACTATGGCTTATGGTGTCGCCAAGCCTTCAACTCAGTAAACACTTACCAAAACCTACGCTCAAGAGTCTGATACTTTAAAATTAAAAAAATCATCTTCTTGGTTTTAGTTGATATTAAAGTCTGACTATACAACTTCACAACGACTATTAATTTACCAATAAAACAAAAATAATACTGCAAATTCGATTCTACATCTGCATTCTTTATAGTACTTTTTATATCACCCCAAATAAACATATCAATTTGCAATTTATAAGTAACTTCTCTTATATCTACTTATGTTTTCATTAGCAATAGCCAAGGCGAATTCTAAAGAACTTCTTCGTTTTACAAGAACCTAAAGCGTCTAGCTCCTTGTTATGATTAAGGTTTGATTGATATATTTATAACGATAATTGATTACACTTCAATTAAAATTTGTTTCGCGAATTTACTCAGCGAATAAATTATGCTGCGTTATATTCGCGAAAGAGTTATTAACAGACGTTGACAAGGTTAGAATGTGTGGCAAGGCCGTTAATCGATAAATAAATCAACACTTTGTCGCCTTGATGAGCTTGATTAATTTCGCTTTAGGGCCGACTATAAATCAAAAGCAGGCGAAAATCGGGTGCGGAATAGCGTCACCGCGATGTTGCAGCATCGTCCTCCTCTCCTCATTGTCCGCCTCACGACGACGTAACGCTGGGATGCTAATGGTGTATAACAAACCGCGTCTTATCCTTTAGCTGGGCTAAGTCGCACACGGATGAGACCATCGCCTTTTCGACCATACTTCCGTAGTCGTCTTTAGAGCCACCAGTCACCGTTCTCCCTCCGCACCACCGAACACAATGCCATCTTAACGAGCCGCTCTCAGGACAGTTGTATCAAGTAATTTGCCCGACAGAGTGTAGTAGGTTCGTAATCGCCCCAGTAATTGCTCCATTGAGTTCTAAAACGGCACCTCGGACTAATCTAGTGGGCCATTGATTTTCGTATAATGGATGTTTCTTGAGGGATAAGCAGATCTGTATTGTGTTTAGTTTGCGGCTTTGTTGTGAGTTTTAGTTCATTAGTTCTTGTTGGACTTCGGCTATATCGGTTTGACGAAATCGACTTAGGTAAGAGAGTAAGTCGAGATGCGGCTGTACTTATCTACCCAACGCGTTGTAGATTATTTGTTCAGGATTATCAAAAGTATTTTTGCTCTTCGAAAAGTGCTTTCCTATCAGGTTTACGCCTAAAGTAACAGAAACAGAATATAGCCCTACGGATAGAAGGTATTTATTTAGAGCAACTGAAACTATTTCAGGTTAAATTCCCAGTTACGCCAATTTCCCTAAATAACTTTAGTGACATTCTTGAATATGGGAACTGGGCTTAGTTCTTGGAAGAAGCTTAATGTTGGATTGTCGGAAAAGTCTGATAGAGTGTTTGGTGTTGTCCTTACCAGTTCAATAGTAAAATTCTAACCTACAGGATTTGCGATTACACTTCCTTAAGAGTGGAATTGTCTAATTAAAGCAAAGCTGATTACTGTTCCTAATTTTACTATATTGAGAGCTAGTTAATTATTATATAATTCTTATAAGCTACAATCAGCCGTTCGAAACACATCTTTACAACAGTAATGAGTTAAGTGGTGAAAATAAATTGTAAGATGGTTTAAAATACCTAAAAATTAATTTTGTCAAAAAAAAAAAGTAAGCTTTATCCTGCCGCTGCCTTCAGTTGGCAATAAGGTACATTGTGATGATTCCATAGTTCCTAGACAGGAGAGACTTTATTAGTCACGTACGATTCGTGCAGATATTCACTTAGCATTACCCAGTGAAGATACCTATAAACAATCACAGATTGAGCCTATTCATAAAAACTGCCTTATGGAGTCTTTCTGCGGTAGGTTTACGTTGTTTCATGCCAGTATGTATGTATGTGTGGTGTTCGGGTGATAATACACTGCGACCTAAAAGATCTATTGTGTCCCACATTCTCGCTGTGTTTACAGCTGGCCAATTAGTCCGATTCGTTTTAGAAAGTGTAGGATATCGGAAGGCTTCAGATTAGGTAGTTCTCCCTCTTAAATTTCGTGTGCTCCTAGGTGCAAGGCCCTTTATTTGCACAGTCTAGAGCAGTCTGAGGGTAGATGGATGGATGATTCGTCCTCTTCCCCACAATATCTGCATTCGGCATCTTTCGTTATTGTCTGCTTAGGTGTCCGTTCAGTTTGCAGTGGCCTGCGAGGATCCTTGTCAAAATGCAAATATTCGTTTTGCTGAGCTTAATGCAATCTGAGGATCTCTTTTGGTTGCATGTTTCCGGAAGAGTTTTAGCTTGCCTCATACCGTCGAGATTCTCCCAGTATTTGGATTTTATTTGCTCCAGTTTCTCCAGTATTACACTGTTACTTATCTCGCAAAAAGGTTCAGACACCACAAAAGGTGTTCTGGGTTCCTCGTTAGCGACATTATCTGTTATTTCATTCCCCTTCACTCCATCGTTTCCCGAAACCCACAGCAGGGTTACTTTATTGCTTTTGCCTAGCTCGTTTAGTTTGTCTAGACACTCCCAAACCATTTTGGAGCTGATAACGTTGGAGTTCAGCGCTCTGATGGCTGCTTGACAGTCAGACATTATGATAATCTCTTGATTCTCATAGCTTCTATCGATGTTGAACCGGACGCATATTTCAATTGCGTGTATTACCACCTGGAAGATACTTGGGTTAATGCCACTAAGTCCAGATTGTCTCACGAACTCTTATATGACGAAAGCTTTGATGCAACCATAGAAACTCTCCTACGTTGTTGTCTTACTGGCTAAGTTGTTAAGTTTGACCAATTACTCCAGCTTCCTATGACATCCTGAGACATTCATATGTAGTACCATAGTGATATCATATTTGACAGTCTATAGGATCCTGAAGGCAACGTGGGCGTCCGATTGTATTTGAGCCAATCCACTATCACGTACATAGTTTAAACTAATATATGCCTACTTCTCGATATGGTAGCTGTTATTTTTGCCTGAAAGTGGAGAAACACCTTTTTAGGCTAATAGATTTGTCAGATGCTTTTCAGTCCCCCCC
>ML219505.1:15345-36984 GCA_004785975.1 Popillia japonica
AAAAAAAAAGTTTCAGTCAGGTTAATGGTACTTTTCTTAATTCTATGTATTTTTCTACAATTATGTTTATAAATTTTACGATCAACAAATTTATTTTTTATTCATTCTTGCAATTTAAAGATCTGTGCTTAAAGGGTGTACATATGTACTATCAAGAGCTAAAGTAATGAATCACACATCATTTATCACAAACTTTTTGTTCTTTTATGAATTTATCTATGTTGTACCTGAGTTCAGTATCATCATATTCATTTCCAATATATTCACAATTCGATAGATTTAAATCCTTTTAAACGCTCGCTACGCTTAGGCCTGCGGCGATACGGTTTATTGCAGTTGCTCAGTTATGTTTACGTCAATAACAATTCAGAACGGAAAGCCCACAATAGACGCGTTTTATTGCAGTTTGATGCATTACATTTCCCCTCGATAGCACATACTATAATGGTACTGCCTGGAAAATTATCTCGAATGGATACCTACATACAATATTAGATGAATCAATTGCCTGGTAATAGTATGACAGTATATTTACGAGTTTCAGTGAATTGTGTGCACAGCTTGGACGAAATAATTCAGCAAACGCCATTTAGAATGAGTCGAACGATTTAATAAAGAAAAAAAATGAATTGTGGAATGCATGGTTGTTGCACAAAAGCATTTATTCGTGCATGTCGGAGCACAAAGTTACTGAAGTCAGCAGCTTTTAAAGTGACTGAAGTTTTCAATTGCCTAGATCAACTAGCTTGCAATTATTTAAAAACACTTCAAGTTTCATGAACAACAACGAAATACTTTAAAAATTAATCGTTTGGTAATAAAGGATGTAAAACTGACAACAGCAGAGGGTACTGGTCGTTGGGATATATGAGCCTACACAAAATATTTCGAAAATTTGTGGATGTAACCAATTATCTTCCAGCCGACACTCTATTAAAAGATACGTCCAGTTCAATATTGACAGAAGCTACGAAAAGCAAAAGATCGTCTTAGTGTCTAATAGTAAAACATCCATCACGGCGTTAAACTAAAATATTATCAGCTCCACGATGGTTTGGAAATGTCTAGACGAACTAAGTAAGCTAGGCAAAGAACTAGGTAACTCTACTGCTAGTTATGGGACACGCAGGAATGAAATTGACGAAATTACAGACAGTCTCTCTAAGAAGGGAGCCGGAATACCTTTTGCGGGTCTAGAACTATTTTGCGGGATAAGTAGCAGTACAATACTGGACAGAGAAAATCCAAATACTGAGAAAATTTTCATGGTATGAGGCAAACTTAAACACGTCTGGCATAGCAAGTCAAGGACCTTACACCTTGGAGTATTTGAAATTGAAGAGTGAGAATTATCTAATCTAGGGCTTTCCTACACTCTGCACTTTCTAAAAGGAACCGAACTGATTGGCCAGCTGTATACGCATCGAGAATATGGAGCATAAAAAATACTTTTCATCTCAATGTTTCGTATAAGACATCATCTCAGAAACTCGATTGAAGTGGGGTAATATGGTAGTTTGGAGCAACATAATTACTTCGTATACATTTTCGCTTTATACTATATGTATGTAGATATGTATATCATATCTTCAGCCTATTTATTAAAACATCACAAATTGGAAGCGTAAAGGTTTTGGCGCCAAATCTAATATAACCAGAAGTAGTTGTCCAAGGTGCATCTAACAATGAAACGTCCTGTATATTGATAGATAATTTGTTCGTGCAGAAAATCTCATTTTTCTATCTTTCTAATCAGTGGCGCACTCTACCTATGTGATATGTATATAAGAATTTTTGTTGTCGTTATAGCGGAGTAACGTCCAACTTAAGGATCACTTCTTTGACTGTTATTTCTGCGTAACATTAAACGAAAAAAAGTGTCAAAATAATAGAAAATATATTAGTTTATCGTATACAGGACGACAAACTATGGTCGTCTCAGTGGGAGGAATCTCAAAGAAAGCCTGCGAAAAATAATCAGATCTTTGTGATCAAAGTTTTGAAGCAAGTTATTCCTTTGAATCATATTTATTGACTGAAAACCATCTTCAGTTCTCATATAAATGCTTGATTTTTGGCTACGGGAATGGAACCTTCCATCTGGGAATGGAAAGCTATTCTTCATAATCGTAGTGTCTATAGTTCTGACAAGATGGGTTTGATTTTTCAAGAAAATTCTTTCTGAATAAGCTATTAAAGAAGGGTTATTAAACACACTTGGCGAAACAAGATGGTTAAGCATTCTATTCTGCCACTTGCAGTTTGCTGGGAAACCAAAGGTTAGAAAATTATTGTGATATGCTCAACGATCATATTTCAGCTTATAGCGGTTGGGATTGTAATAGGTTTTTCTTGAAAAATCTTGGTGTAATGATCCACAAGCACTTGATTCATTAGGAGATTCGGCTATAAAAAAGAAGTATCAAGCCAAACCTACCATGGTATGGTTGCTGTTAGATCATGGAGAGGGTCACCTAATAGGTGAAATACGAGGGATAAGCTACAATTATTGAGAATAAAAAAATCTAGTTACCTGTGCAAAACAAATTGTTGTTTATTAAATAGTGCATCACTTTATCTGGCAATTGTAGTTTATTTTGTGCAATTCGGTTGATTATTGTCTCAGAAATGGTCTATAGCATAAGCTTCTGTTATAGAAACAAATGGAATTATCACAAGAGAACTTTCGAATAATGATTTACTATGATTTCAAGAAATGCTTGAGCGCGTATGAGAGTGAGAAAAGTTTAAAGTCGGCGTTTGGGAATCTCGCGCCATCATTGGCTACTGTTTATAAATGGTATAAAAAATTTGAACAATGCTACAAGTCTATGGTACACAGAAGACACCCTTAACCCCAAAAACATCGCTGGGGCGAAGAAGACAGAGATACAAAGATAGAATCCAATCCGAAGATTAAATCCTCACAAATAAGATCAATATTACACGATTATTTACATATGAGAAACATTGTAACTCGGTGTGTAACCCTTTCATCTGACAGATTTACAAAAAGCAAAACTTGTTAAATTTTACAACAAACTTTAGATATGTTGAACGGTGGAGGCCATCAAACTGTTTCTAAAATTGTAACTGGCAATGAAACGTATGTACATACCGTTTTTTAATGTTCCCAGTCGCCAAGAAAGCAGAGTCTGCATACATGAAGATGAGGAAACCCTTACGATGGAAAAAACAATGAGCAATGAAAAAAGTAGAAGTAGGCGTTTGGTGACCGCAATTATATTAGAGGATCAGAAGACAGTTATCGCTAAATGGTATATTGAAAATTGTTTGCCTACTGTGTTCAGTAAAGTGCCAAGAAAGGGAAAGATGTTACATTATGATACGTGTCATCTCATACCGCAGGGACAATGTTCAGTATTTAGTGGAAAAGAAAATCAAAAGAATAGAACATCCTCCTTAATCACCAGATTTAGCGATGTGTGAATTCTGACTATTTTTTGAGCTCTCAAAGCATTTGAGAAGGAAAAAGTTCGAGTTAGAAGAAGAAATTGACGTCGCTAAGGACAGGCAGTTACTTTGACATGTTTTAAACAGAAATTCTAAAAACTTCTGTCAATCTTTCTATTCTCAATAATTGTACATACATTGTCTCCCGTATAGTAGACAGTCGTTATTTCTTACTAAGAGGGACAAAATGTCAGAATATTTTGTGGGTAGAAATAGAGAATATATTAAACTATTGTTCTTGATAGTAGAAGAAAAACAGAAAATAAATTATAAATGTCGGGTTATTGGGAATCTTGCGATATGAAACGAAGTCATCTTGTATCCGAATGCAAGAGAAAAGATTGCATCAGCAACACATTTTTTGTCTACAATATAACCAATAACAAACAACAAGAACAATAAAAACATCAACGAGAATTGATTCTCGTTGATGGTAGGTTTAGTCGGCATATTCCATAATATTTAAAGATACTTGAGGAAATAAATTCAAATATTAGAAGCATGCAATGACCATAAAACAAATTGATGCTTCATTTATATATTTAGAAATTATCATAGCAATTGCAGCGATACTAAATTTTTGATGATATCGCCTTTGACAAGCGTTAAATTTGCACACTAATCCGTGGTAACTTAATCATGTCTTATCTGATTAGGAAAATTGTCCGACTTCCCGTGCTTTCTGTTGACGTCTCCCTCGTATATTTGGAATTCTCGCTCCGTATCATCTCAGGATTTTGTACGACTTAAGAGAAACCGACAATTCCGAGATATGTATAACCCCAGAAATGTAATGATTAATAACGATCACATCACTATGATAATCACGTAATATGGTAAATAGGGCCAACCATAGACATTCGTTATTATGTATATGTTACTAACAATTAGGTTCCCTTAATTTTCGATATACAATTAAGTAAAAGCTGAATGTTTGAAGTTTCATATTTAATTTATTCTCATACCCGTATCCTCATCTCGTATTCATAAAACATTTGATAGAATTTTGTATTTTTACTTACAAATATTAACTGCTGCGAATATTTAATATTTCGGTCTGTAGACTTTGTATAACTAAAGCCCGCAATAAATAGGTATATACACGAAAAGTAGAAATGAATAACAGCTACTTTTATCGAAGTTTTCGATGTCGGTACAGTTTAGGAGTCCACAAACAAACTCAATCGAAACAACTTCAAATTTCATATCAATATTTTGGAATAAATATAAACTTTGTTGAGAGGATGCAAAGAACCGTATTTTATAAGTTAATTTATTTGGAATGTAAAGTTTATTCTAAATTAAAAAAGTAAGTATGAAATTTTCAAGGAAATAATTGAATATCTTTGCTAATATCAATCTCTATCAATATTAATAAAATTCGACAAAATATTATTCTAGTTACATTACTACCAGCATAAGTAACATGTTAGCACGATGACTATCTGTACTTTTCTTACTACCATCAGTACTTCTGTTATTGATTAGCATTTTTATAAACAATGTTAATAATCCCAGTAAACAGTAGGGATAGGATACCTAACAAAACAATCACGTACAAAATTGTTGCAGTATTTTTATTTTAGCTAAACTAACTCTAAATTTCCACAGAGCAGTGTTCTCGCCAAGTGAAATATTTTTGTCGATGTTTCGAAAAGATCATGAACATTCGGTTTAAAGGTACACTAACTCCTCCTATTCATTCCTGCGCCATTTTTGAACGCTCATTCTCATGTAAAATTGTCTATAACAAAGTTTCTGAAAATTTTAAAACATTGAATTTATTTAAATTTAAAAAACAAATAAAAATGTATCTGTTGAAATTTAATTCTATGTCGTGTGTGCGATCGATTTGATGCAATTCATACGTACTTGAACTACGCGTCTCTTGTAAACAGCTTCACTGTCCACTGTTGCTCTTTGGTATGTGTGTAACCTTTTTGTATACATTTATCGTATATTTTTTAGTTGCTTTATGTTTGTTGTTGTCATTGCGGAATTTAATTTAGCTTTAGTTTAATATTAGTTTTAATTTTAAGATTAGGCAAACTGTTCGTTTCTGTTTGAGTTCTTGTTTTTTTACTCAAGGTTCAATGGAAGAGCAATCCAACTATTTTAGTTGCAATTGAATTGAACCTTGTGATTCTCTTCACTGTATGTATGTAGGTATATTTTTATTTTCTATATATTTTTTTCTTTTTTGTAAAATGAAGGAGAGAATAAATAAATAAATAAAATAAAAAATAAGATCAATATCAAATAGAACTCAACTGACACTTTAAACTATTCACACTACTCACAAATAAATTACCATAATAATTTTGCTAGGTTCATTATTTAATGAATATTACGGTTATATATGGCAACTTGTTCTGTTTAACATACATACTAAGACCAAGTTTTAATGTGACGATACTCTGCATACGAATAAAAGAAGGATGAAAATATGTTAACAAAGTCAATAAATACAGAAAATAACCACGCTAGAGACGAAAACCATCTGGTGGGCGGAGAATGTCAGAAGGTCACGGTAACTCGGTACTAGAGGCGAAAACCTTCTGATCTTTTGAAAGAAGGTTTTCGGTTGACACGTCGAGTTACAGTGACCTTCTGACATCCCTCATCCGCCAGAAGATTTTCGCCTATAGCGTGGTTTACATGTCAAGTTACTGTGACCTTCTGGTACTCCCAGGCAGCCCTTGCTCCTGAAGAAACCACTTACATTAATGGCGAAATGTCGAGTTTTATATCCTCATAATAGAGACTCGGGCCGTGGAAGCCTTCGATATCATACTTGATATACCATAGATGGTTGTCATATTGTTTATGTCACGTTCTTGTCAATTTCACTTAAAATTTATATTGCTTCTTGTTTGTCGTTGTATTTTTTATATGGTTGTTTTGTATAGTTTAGACACCTGCTCTTTTAGGAGCTATTGAAGGTATTTGAATCCAATAAAGTAAAACTGTAAGGGAATTATTTTTTACCAGTACCAATCTGTATATTGCTATGGTGGTGCTCAATTAAACTTGTTAAAATTACCAAACCTTTACAGGGACATACATCCAAACGACACTCAGTTACAAGAATATATCCAAATAACACAAATTGCGATCTAAAGTTTTGCACTAAATCATTTCGTGGTATGTGACTTCAGTTAAAACCAATTTCAGATCTCTGTCTATACTTATTTCGCCGGCAACGCGTTTGAAATTCCTTATTTCAAATAATATAACAGAATTTTTTATTGATTGATCCGAAACAAGGCCACGTTGTCTTACAAACCGTTTCTTTGAAACTAGTCGCTTGTGAAATATTTACTTTTCTATAAAAAAAATGACAGCTGTGCTATCACAGACAATTGCATTTTTAAAAAAATTATGCAGGTACAGATTT
Organism: Popillia japonica; assembly: GCA_004785975.1. Lineage (NCBI taxonomy): Eukaryota > Metazoa > Arthropoda > Insecta > Coleoptera > Scarabaeidae > Popillia > Popillia japonica. The sequence goes on from ML219505.1 coordinate 22,217, forward strand.
AAAATTTTACGTAGTTATTTCGAACAGTCCGTGCACAAATACAGTACACAATCGTATGTTTTCCTTTTGCAAAGCTATTTTGAGTTCAGATTGTTCTTTTTTGCGTGCTAATTCAAATGGCAACACTTATTATTCATCATGTAATTTTTTTTCTAAATTTTACAGAAATGATAAATAGAAGGATATATAAAGTGAAACATATATCTTTAACATGTCTTTTGCTTCAGATTTTTTTGCAGAACTTTGAAAATTGTCTCACTATTTATTGTTGTACACATATATTCCTTCCTTGAACGACACACACAAGTTACTTTCTTATTAACGTTTATTTTCATCTTAAACTTTCTTTCATTAGACTGCTATTGCCATACCTGACAAACACTAACACAGTTTTTGAAAGAGAAAATAACTAATATTGAAGATTTCCTCATCCACCTAATTTCTTAAACGTGCGCATGCATTTACAGAATCAGAGTGCATATATATTGATTAATACTACCAAACAACTGACGTTTATCTATAAAATCGTTGTAATATAAGACGCTATAATACTACTTAAGCATTACGTCAATTAATCATTTTTTTGGCAAATAAAACTGGTAGGTATGTCAGTCGGACTTATCACGACATTGCAAAAAGTACTTATCATAATTTTCTTTGATGAAGCTCACATTTACCGATAGGCATTCTATATCAAGTTTCATACACCAAACTGATACTGTTTACTTAGTATAATGCATGGATTCGAATTTACTTTTGTTCCCCCACGTAAACTATTTTTATAACGTACATATTTTCAAAAAATTGAACAGATCAGAAACTTTTCTCATTAATGTATCTCCCTTGCACGTCATTAGGTGGAACAAATACTCTCTCTCAAATCCCTTGATAAAAATTGTAATTTGAAAAGTTCGATGACGTTAAGGTGCTAAAACTTCAAAACAGAAAAGTATTAAGGGTTTAAAACTCTAAAAAAAGATTTCCTTCGACAAAATATGATTTAGGTGCATGCTAACCATTATTTAAAACACTATATTGTGTCTAATTAAGGTGTTTCACCATGAATTTATTGACATATGGAAGAATCTGAAAGTTTAGAATACTTATATATACATATAATACATACATATGTGTATTAGTAGATATTTTAAGTACTCTAGCAAAATATATGGTCCGCAGTAGCTTCAATGATGACGGAAGTCAATACCAACATTTTTATTTTTGAAATACTTTGGATTGCTTCATAAAATTCAGTTTTCAGTGTCGCCAAGTCAAATGTGATTTAAATTTGCCAGTAACTAAGAGACGTGTACAACAAATTTTATCCGGTAGTAAACGCTTTAGAAGGCAGGAAAGGTTACAAAACCACACTTAAAGAAGACTCACAAACAAGCAAAGCTGACATTTGCACAAAATAATATGAGCTGGGATAATGAATGGAAGAACGTCATATTTTCCGACGAAAAGAAATCTAGTTTGGACAGACCTGATGGCTTTAAATACTATTGACACGATTTGCATAAGCACACTGAAGTTGCCATTAGTAGAAATTTTGGTGGCGGTAGTGCAATGGTTTGGGCGGCTTTTACCCGTAACAATAAAACTCATATGTATTATATAGAACTTTTAGAAAGAGTTCTAATAGATTTTGGTCACAAGGCTGGATATTTTAGCAAGACAAAGCAGCTATCCAGTCTTCCAGACGATCCAAGGAGTTATAGGAGGATTAATGGAATGATCTGCTCGTTCACCCGACTGGAACCCAATTGAAAATCTTTGGGAAATATTGGCTAGGGAGATATCTGCCAATAATCACCAATATGAAAACATTAAAGAACTGAAATCTGCCATAACGAGATGTTGGAATGAGATTCCTGCTTCAACATTGACGAAGTTAATAGACAGTATGCAGAAGAGGGTTTTGAATAAAGGATTCAACACTGATTACTAAGTTAATCAAAAATTCAAAAATTATAATGTTTTTATTTTGTTTAACTATTTTTCTGTAAGTGGACCTATAGAAATTTCGCTGTTGTAACTTATTATTATAAATACTTTCTGTAAAAACTGTAATATATTTTTTCATTGTTATTTCCACTTGCGTTAACCTTTCTTTGCAATGAAGCATTTAGATACGGCCCTGTTTGAGAAATTTTCAATTTATGAAATTGAAAACTGCTTATACTGTTCTACAATATGTAAACATACATTAAATACAGTAATACGCTATATGCGTATATATTAATTAAATCCGATTATCTGCAATTAAACAAATAAAGCAGAGAATTCTAATCTCTTATATTATACTTCTTTAAACTCAGTTCTTCACATTTTGAACACAAATTTTAGCACTATTTTTGTTTCTAAAGCATGGAATTCAGTTTATTAAGCGAATCTTGTGTAAATTGCGGAAATGTATATGGTATCTATGTATTTGCATTTAATTCGAACGCTAAAGAGCTAGAACGTATCAAACTTACGTGATGTATGGGAATTGACTCTAATTTGGTTAGATGAAAGCTAAGCGTACGTTACCTGGGGAATAGAGTAAGGAACTTCCGACTCTACTCTACACTGAATTCATGTTTTAATTCCAGAAAAGTTGTTAACACACACTTAAGAATATGCAATGCATGCACGGCTGAAAGCGGAATTTCCTGATATATGTATGTAAGTGTAATTTTTATGGTCATATTTTTCTTTTGTCGATCAGCGTCAACTTTTCATCAAGTAGCAGTGCGGCAACCGATGAGTAACAACATGGACACTAGAAATACATACATATACATATAACAAACAAAGTACATACGAACATATACAGTCTGTTTGACTTTAGTTGTCACAGCAGATACTTCTGTTACTATTAGAGATATGACAAAATGTTATATGAGGATAGTTGTTCTACAATTAATTTGCTATTATGCTTTATAACCAAAAAAATAATTGAGCATCAAATACTCTAGATGTAGCAACTACTTTCAAACAAACGCGCTACTACGGAACTGATTTTTTAGATTGTCTACATTTTGTGGACAAGTAACATATGTAAATTTGTTGTTTGTTTCATGGAGATGCTCTAAAATGCCTCAATATTAAAATATCTTCATTTTCCATTTCTTACTCTTCCCCTATCTGATCATCAAGCAGTCGTTTCTTCGTAAATTACTTTCGAGTCTTGTAAAAGTACGAGCATGTGAATGTTTCCTATCTGAATACATACTTTGATACATCACACAAAGTGCTTTATTATTGTCATTACATCTGATGTACTTACTAGACTTTTTTTATTTTTTATCATTAGAATAATGATTGTCGCCAATTTCGTGTTATTTAAGATGAAATTATACACTATGCAAAAATTTGTTCAGTTGGTTTGACACTAAAGCTACAGCAACTGTTTTCATCGCCTACCTGCTCAAAGCGATGTACTTAATTCACATTTGTTACGTAATTATCGATGTATATCTTTAATTGAATAGAGAACTATGGCATGTGGCATATCGTTATAAAGAGAATTTCTTACAGTTTCAGAATATGCAATAAAATTGGATATGTTCCATTTAGAATTTTGAGTATAGTCGCTACATCTAGACTACTTGATGATTAATTGTTTTTTTTTGGTTATAAAGAACAATAGCAAATTAAATGTGCAACAACTTTTCCTCTATAACATTTTGTAATTTCTCTAACAGTAGCTGAGATATACGCTGTGACAGCTAAAATCAAACAGACTGTATATGTATATGTATGTATGTATGTATATACCATACATGTTTCGTTGTAGGTTTTGCCAGACGGTATTAATATTCATAAGTGTGTTTGGTTTATTTCCGTATCGTTCGCTAGTCCCCCGCATTGAATGCATTGGATTTGACTACATCTCCCTATTGGCGACGATCGAATTGCCGCTATTGACAAGCACAATTATGCTGCCCTACCTATCTATTACAGTTTTAATAATGATATGATTAGTAATGCTAATATATACGATGCTGATTTCAGTAGCCGTGTACGGGATAGCTGCTAGTATTTAAATTTCCTTGGAACTGAATGCTGATGACAGCTAAAACTATGTATATGTATATTTTTAGAAATCATAAATAATGGAGTAGTGCAGAAAAACACTACTGGTGTCATTGACAACTTTAGCTAGCGCTTTACCTAAATTTATAATAAACTGCCGACATTGCATGTTATTGGATGTAGAGTAGACGCAAATAGAGTACATTTGTCGTCATCGGCGCAAAAGAACAATGTTTGTCGGTCGAGTCTATTATTAAGCGGTATTTGAAAATAGCGGTTGAAGGGTATCAGCGTATCTACGCTAGTAGCGTGCTATAAAATAGTAGCGTCGCTAATTGTTGTAGTTATCGTAGTTGTTGACATTGTGGTTATTGTAATCTGTCACCTAAGACACGTTATCGTTACTATCGCCACAAGAAAAAGAAGATTGATTAATTTCCATCAGTTCACATTCATGAAACTTTTCGTTTTATTTTTACCATTTTAAGCATCTTTATTTTTTTAAACTACCGACGCTACTGATACATTTTGCTGGCGTAGCTAATAATGACGACATATGTACTTCTCTATTTGAGTCTACTCTAACAGCTTTCCACAATATCATTCTTTTTACGGTATAACATCTCGTCATTTGGTCCATTTTATCTACTCCAGCTTTGTTTCCATTATATGACAAGATTATTTCAGGTTTTAGCTTTTCATTGGTGTTATCGTTTTTTCTTTCATGGTGCATTGTACTCAACAGTGGAACTACATTTCCCCTTTTGGGACAATACGACAAAATAGTTGCGTTGTGTCTAAATCCGGAACTACTTGAATATACTTTTCGACGAGCAGATACACAGAATTCACTTGATAACTCTGGTTTGTTGCGCCGAATAGTACCAACTAGCGTTAAGCTTGTGATAATAGGTATTCCGACAATAAGAAACTAGTGAAAAAGTTATCACATGTAATATTCCTTCCACTGCCGCCAATTTCTACTACAAGACTTTTTACTACTTGTTCACTTTCCTCCACAGTTCTTTCTTCTCCGGCTTCTTTCCCTTTGTAAACATTCATTTTCCAAACATAAGAAGTTGCACTTTCACAAATTGCCCAAAATTTTATGCCATAACGTCCTGGCTTTGAGGAAATATGTTGCCGAAATGGACAACCTCCTCGGAAACTCACTAATTGTTCATCTATCGTCATAGAGCATCCTGGATTGTACGATTCCCTCAAATATAAATTCCAGATATCAAAAGACTCTTGAATTGGTTGCAGTTTGTTATTTCTTTGTCTAGCTTTTCGCGCTGCAGCATCCTTAAATCGTAAACAACGTCTTGGAATTTATTTCTACTCATTACTTGATTGAAAATTACTCCCAGTATTACTGGTTCATTTCCAACCGCGGCCTTGGAGGTCATTTTAGATCTCACGCCCCTGCACATAGTAGTGGAGGGAGTTGCCCATAGGGCATTGTACCGTCTGTCAAGAGCGGGGTCTGGTGAGGCTGAGATGCAAAGCCAGAGAGCTGGCTCATCTCTGGCGGGGCTCTCCGCACTTTTCAGCCTACCGCAGGACGAAATGGTTAGGAAACATAGCTTCGAGAAGAACAAAAGCAAATACCATTAAATGGTATACGGACGGTTCCAAGACTGACAAAGGAACAGGTGCAGGAGTATTTGGGGCAGGAATCAAATACTCAGCGCCAATGGGAACTTACCTCAGCGTCTTCCAGGCAGAGATCAATGCCATTGGAAGATGCGCTCAATTGAATCTTGATAGGAACTATCGGAAGCAAAGCATTGCAATTTTCTCCGACAGTCAAGCAGCCATAATAACACTGGGTTCTAACACCATCAGATCAAAATTAGTCTGGGAATGCTTAGAGAAACTGAACCATCTAGGTAGAGAGAACAGAGTTGTACTATGCTGGGTACCAGGACACACTGGAATCAGTGGCAACGAGAAAGCTAATTTATTAGCAAAGAAGGTCGCCACAACATCATTTGTGGGACCGGAACCATTTTGCCGAGTAGGGATGGATACCTATGAAAGAGAAGTCAAAGACAAGGAACAGAAACTCAGATCAACCCTCTGGGAAAATCTTCCTGGTCTGAGACACTCCAAGGTATTCCTTGGAAACTTCAATAAGCAAACAACAAGAGCGTTGCTAGAATTTAGTTGGAATAAACTACGTGTACTTGTCGGTTTTCTCACAGGGCACTGCCACCTTGGGGAACGCATGACAAGGATAGGTCTGAAACACAATAGCGATTGCAGGTTTTGCGGGGCGGAAAGCGAAAATCCGGAACACCTAATATCCAACTGCGTGGCTATTGCAGCGGTACGCATCATTTTGGTAAAGATGTCATTGACGAGGGGGAAATACCCTCATTGAAACCATCACAGCTATTGCAGTTTATTAAAGCCCTTGGACTGGATGGGGAGCTATAGCTGGGGACAAACACCAACAACATTTAGCTCATGTAGGGAGGCACAATAGATCATTTGGTCGCAGTGCAATATCACCCTAAACTTAATTCTAATTCTAATTCTACTGGTTCATTTCGGAACTTGAAGACGCCGATGAGTATCAGGACCCCAATGAATACTTCCAATTCTTCCATTTCAAGGTTTTGTAATTTATCTTTCAAAACTGAACGCCGTCTTTGTTTGTCCACTTGCAAATGATATCTAATAATGGTCTACGAAAATATAATAAAAAGGATGACTCAATTGAATCGCACATTCCCTTGCAAAACGTGTAGGTCCAGGAGTTGACTGGGTGGTTACACTGACTCGGAAGACCATTCTAAATTACTTTTAGATGTATAAATACGTAATAACTAACTGTCTGTAACTGTTACTGCAGATGCAGAAGTTTTGTTGTCAGAAGAACTTTCTGATGTTTCAGACATCTCTTCTTCGACATAATTTGATCCGTTATCATCTGTGGATAGGTTATTTTCATCCAATAATTCCCCATCATTCCCGCTTATACGTTCTGCTATGTCTTCTAATTCGCGTCGAGTAAGTGGTCTTTCATATTCGTACGACATTATGTAAGAATTAGTAACCTTTCGCTCACAAAATCTGTTGCAAACTGAAGTGTTTGCCAGTAGACGCCGTATTTATAACATACGTATGTTGAACATGTTATGACTTGCATGAACCTGCGCAGTATCATAGTATTGCCAGCGCTGTAGCCAACAAGTTAGAACAAGCAAGAACTTGTGAATATAGGGGCTTTAGAGGCCCGGGGGCTACGTGCTGCTAGATTTTTAAATAAGTTTAAATTCCAGAAGTCTTTTGCAATAATAACGAACTGAGTGAAGCATGACCTAACCACAAGCAAAGTTGCAAGACCGTTCCAAACAAATATTAATTTTCAACAAAGATATCGTTGACTAAAAAACATTAACAGGGTTCTGAGGCCGACGTGGTATAAGTAAGGCTAAGCTTCTTGCAATAGATTATCTTACTCTTCGCAAGCAAGTCCGACGTTACTTACCTAAACTAAACGTAGTCGTGGAACTGAATAGTGCTTACTGTTGTCTACAAAAAAAATGGGTTTTCTAATTTTCTTGTATATTAATTGTCATCGTTTTGTATAATTCTTGAACAACTCGATATAACAAATTATTAACTTTAAACATTATTAAAAAATACTAAAAATAATTTTAGACATAACTACAAATAAATTTAGTTCCTATTTCAAAAGGTAGTTTACTAGGTAATAATTCTGAAAATAACAAAATTTACGATAATGCTTATACACTTATCGAATAATGATAATAAATTACATATATCTATACGATGTTACTATCTTTACTTTACAGTTTATTTTACTATTAATCGATACAAAAACAGATTAGGATCATGGCAAGTTACCGGAGAACGCAAAGCTTCTCGAAAATCTGTGGCCATAAATTTTAAAACGGAAGTCTGGCACACATTTTACATTGATAGGCAATAGATTAGGCAAAATCTGGTAATTTATGTTTACGGTTAGTTAAATGATTTCTAGGAACTGCGTTCTCATCCCTTATTGAATTTAAATAATCTACATGGAGTAGCCTGAATTCGATTTATTACAACCTACGTTTACTATCTAATACGCTGGAGATATCTACGACCTGCAACTATAGCCCTTATTCTATTAGGATAGTACATTGCTTTCGTGACCGCCATTCGCAAAAGTATAAAAAAGTTATGGGAAATAATATTATATTATATTCATTATATTCTTTAAGAAATTACATTAAACTTGGAAATAATATATGTATTACCGAAATATGTACATGATGCGGACGGTTTGCGCATCCTTAGATATTCATCCGTTTCAATATTTATAATAATTAATTAATTATTATGCAGGAGTATAATAGATCTTTTTGAAGCAGACTCTATACTTATATAAGTCAATTTTGATATAATAATTCCAATCACCATCACTTTCTTTTAAAGACATTTCATTGTTGAGCAAATTATTTCTTTTAACTGCTTACGCAGTATAGCTTGGTAAGAATGTATGCATGTTTAGAACGTAGATACATATGTACTCTACAATTGTCAAACAAATCTCAAACTAAACTCACATGGGTTCAAGAAATTTATAATTTTTGACTTTCTATGTTTTTTAAATATTTGAAATGCTGTAAAGTTATCTCTTGCAAAGGGTTTCGAACAGGCAATTTGCTTCAGTGCCTCATCATATGATTTTATTCAATTAGGGACTTGGCCATTAACTTCATCATCTGCGTCTTCCGAATCATTTACTTCCACAGTGTCATTTTCATTTTCTTATTGAATTTTTATGTCGTGATTCTCAGTGTGGATTACTTTATCAAGATTTAAAAATTCTTTGTTTTGTAGATTTAAAAGTGTTGTAACTGGTAGATCATTCGGTATCGAACTCTGGAAGAGTGTAATTTTATATTACGAAGGTAATATTTTTAATACTTGCTACATCAACCTTATCCCACGAAGGTTTAATGCAGTCTAAAGCCTCAAGTACATTAGTACATCTTGCCAGCTGTGATGCTGAATTGGCTTCACTCATTTTTGATAGTACAGTAAAACCTGTGACTAGCGGCCACTAAAAAAATCAAAATTGTTGGCTGTTATTCAAAGGTGGCCGCAAAAGACAGGTGATGGATATTACTCACGCCAAATTGTAAGCAAATATTTTCACATGATAGCTTTTATTATAGAACTAATTTGGATATTGTTTTAAATAATTTTATTTAAACTTAAAATAGAGAATACAGAGACACATACAGGGTTAGTAAAAAGTCCCGGAACGGTCGAATAACTTTGTTATTTGAAAATTATGATTTCTGAAATTTGGTATGGGGGTATAGTTAATATAAATGCATTTTATGCAATACAGTTTATATTTTTTTCACTTCCGCTTTAATCGGCAATACATCCAACTTTTTTTTTAAAACGGAACGCCCAGATTTTTTTAACACTTTTGAATGCAAAATAAAAAAACTACGTTCAGGAAGTATTAAGATGTTTATTTTTATTCACAAGAAAACAGTTAAAAAATTAAAAAAGTGTCCTGATACAGAAAAAACAAGGTACCTTTGAAAAAAGTTGTTGTTTAGTATTTGCATTCTTTTTGCCGTCATATTTGACAATTTTAAAGGCGTTTTAACTTTTGCATCGCTATAAATTTACTTATTTTAGACATTGACACATTTGAAAATGGCAGTAAAACTTACTGAATCAGAACGAATTGAGATATTAATGATGTGTGGGTACGGCGATCGTCAACGTTCTTTTGAAGAGGTTCGTATTTTGTTTAATACTGTTTATCCGGATCGTCACATTAGTAAAAGTACGGTATGCCGAACAATTCAAAAGTTTGAAGTCTTTCGTCAGGTGAAGGATTTACCTAGAAGGGGACGTCCATTAACAGCAACAGATGAAGAAACTAGTTTGAATGTGTTACTTACAGTGGCAGAAAATCATCACGTCTCCACAACAGAATTAGGTCAAATTCATGAGATCTCTGAAAAATCTGCTCATAAGATTCTTCAATCAGCAAGAATGAAAGCCTATAAAATGTATCCCGCCCATGAGTTAACTGAGATGATCCAGATCGTAGACTACATTTTTGCGAAACAATGACGGAATTGATCAAGCAGCAGCCTAATATTTTAGATCACATTATTTTTTCAGATGAGGCAACGTTTTGTCTCAACGGCACTGTGAACAGACATAATTGTCGCTACTGGTCAATTGAAAATCCGCATTGGATTGAAGAAGTCCATACACAGCGTCCTCAAAAGGTGAATGTCTCGGCTGGTCTTGTTGGAAACAACATCATAGGACCATTTTTTATGAGAGGAAATTTAACTGGCAACGTCTACTTAAATTTATTACGAAATGAGGTTGTTCCAGCACTTGCGGCCCTCTTTCCAAATGCAAATATAGGTGATCACCCTAATGCACATTTTTGGTTTCAACAAGATGGAGCTCCCCCCCCCATTTTGCCCATAATGTCCGCGATTATTTGAATGAAATTTTTCCGGAACGTTGGATCGGACGTAGAGGAGCAATCGAATGGCCAGCGCGTTCGCCAGATCTCTCGCCATTAGATTTTTTCTTTTGGGGTCACTTGAAATGTCAAGTATATAAAAATCGTCCCCATAATCTTGAACAATTGGAAGAGAAGAGACTCCAGAACAAATACAAAATTCAATAAGAAATTTTACTGACCGTTTACATTTTTGTCAAATTGTAAATGGAGAGCATTTTGAACAATTATTGTAATCGTAACTGAATAGGCAGGTATCTTGATTTTTCTGTATTAGGACACTTTTTTAATTTTTTAACTGTTTTCTTGTGAATAAAAATAAACATCTTAATACTGAACGTAGTTTTTTATTTTGCATTCAAAAGTGTTAAAAAAATCTGTATTGCCGATTAAACCGGAAGTAAAAAAAATATAAACTGTATTGCATAAAATGCATTTATATTAACTATACCCCCATACCAAATTTCAGAAATCATAATTTTCAAATAACAAAGTTATTCGACCGTTCCGGGACTTTTTACTAACGCTGTATATAAGTGAACTAAATGTGTATACATTTTCTTTTGCGTTCATTTCCTTTAGATTTCGTTTTTTCATTTTCATGTCAAACTGATACAGCCATTTTGACATAAGACTTGATGTCATTCAAGCCTTTTTGTTATGTAACCACTCTATAGGTAATTTGTCGATATGATTTCCCTTAGAACACCGAGGATTTGTACTTTTTCCAATAACTAAGGGGCTTTCTTTGTCGCCTTCCATATTTACGCAGAATAAAATAGTTAACCGTTGTTTTGCTAATTTTTTGCCATTGCATTTATCGTATTTTAATGCAAAAGTTTTATTTGCCATGGCGCGATAATACAGACTTGTTTCGTCAACATTAAATATATCCTTCCGGGAATAATACTTTAAAATTTATGGTAATTTAGATTTCTATGCTTCTACATCTTCCAAATTTACATCAGCGGACTCACCACAAATTGATTTAAAAGTGATATTGTGCCTTCGACAGAAACATTGCAACCAACCATTTGAAGTAGCAAAATTCTCAATGTTTAAATTTCTTACTGTCTCTAGCGCCTTTTGTTTAATCAATGATCCAGATATAGGAATGTTTTTATTTCTAGCCATGCAGAACCACTTATACACAGCTTGACCCACTGCTACATCACCCGTTTTAGGGAATTTCCGTTTGTGATTCAAAATCAACATCAACTTTTTTACGATATCGTTAATTTGAGTTTTTTGAGTCCACATTTTTCAGCTAACTTCCTCGAACTTAAATTATGCTTGTCACTCTCCTAGATACGAACGTTTTCTTTTTAGCGACATATTCAAACACTTCACGAACACAACGATAAACTTAAACTGATCGAATGAGCAGGCGTTTTCGGAAACTGCTACAATCAGCTGCCGTTGTAAAATAATTCTGTCGTGTTTCATGATAACTGACAATAAATCCTTACAAGTAAATTCTGTCACCTTCTTTAGACTGAACAACAAATGCGTGAGTTTTAAAATTTTCGATACGGACGACGACCGTTATTGGGAGGTAAATTTTATTGCTTTTATGCCATAAAATATTGGGATCGCCTGGCCGTGGCCGCTTTGTAAAGGCGGCCGTTGTTGCAAGGTTTGTATATACGGAAATATTCATATTGCAGATTTTGCAATGTTCAAGCTGGCCGTTATCACAGGTGGCCGATATATACAGATGGCCGTTAACACAGGTTTTACTGTATGTGCTTCAAAATAAAGCTTCTGTAATGTACCTGGAAATTTTGAATTATGTCCTAATCCAAGCGTTGACATACTGTAGTTGTGTTTGCAGGTAAAAAAATATGTTACGTTTGTTCAATTCAAATTTCTAAGATAGGTAGGATGCATAGAACTTTTTTTGTCGTGATTTGATTTTCTTATCAAATTGCTGCCACCATTCAAACAGGTTGTCATGTGTCATCCCCACCTTTCTATTGGGTTACCAATTTGCTGGTAGGTCTTTAACTAAAAGATTTTTGAATGCTAGATAACGAACTGCTTTACCAATAACCTATAAGATACCATATACTTCCCTTGCCATATTTATACAAAACAAAATAATCCGAGTCTTCCTTTCAACAGCTTACAACCGATACATTTCAAGTCAGATTTCAAGGTAAAACTGTTATCATGTAAAACACAGAAGAATATTCAACTTTCATCAGCATTGTAAATGTGCTCGGGCGGATACCCAGATGGAAGCTTTGCTTTGAGCTGTACCACGTCTACCTGATTTATATCTGAAACTTTATCTGCTATATGTTTAACAGCAATGTTACGTCTTTTAAGCCATTTCTGTAACCATCCACCTGACACAGTGAACGCAAAGTATCCCCTTTTCTGAGCTATTTCTTTTACTTTGGCCTTTACTATTGGTCCAGAAATGGGTAAGTTCTGGCTTCTAACCTTTGGGAACAAATCAAAGCACATTTTGTCTATATGAGAAGCTTTAGGTTTAAGAAAATGCAAATTTGCACAAATATTTACAAATGCAAGAATTTTTTTATTTTGTGTAAAGAAACCTTACCTTTTCGCAAGTTCACGAATTGACAACTTTTCTTTCCCCACTGTGTTGATTATTTCAACGTTTTCGTTCAACGAAAGCATTGTATGTATTACTACTAGATACATATTTTTACTGGCCTTGTTCATAAAAGTATAATTGTATATTTAGAAAAATTTATTTATCTGCAAAAAAATACATTAGGTCCATCTTTTTTCTATTTTTAATTAATAGAAACTACACCAAACAGTTTCTAGAAACCATATTTACTGCAATTTAGTATTTTCTATATACTCACGAAGACTTAAAAAATAGGACAATCATACTATACGACACTTGACGTAAAGAGAGCGCATACTTTATTAGTTTTTATGTATAGATAGCATAATTGTTTAAAAGTAATAATAATACAGTTATTGTCCAAGAGATAAATATTTATACAAGGGACAACACATAAGGTAATAAGTATAATTGCTTGCAAAATCAATAAAACCACATATTTATAAATACATACTTGCATGTGACCGTATGTATGTCTATTCTTTATGGTTATTTCTGTAATATTTGACAAACTCCAGTCTTTCATGGGAGTAATTCAATAACTACCAACAATGTTTTTCGATGACTATTATACTACCTACATATATCAGCTGTGAATGTATAGATTAGTTTTATTTTATACTTAACATCGTCCCAACTTAGCCATGCCGTGCGATTGCTAATTTTCCTTATGAATATTTAATTATTAGTTGCACTTATTTGTTTCGTAGTTATGTATATTTTGACGAATCTAAAGTTTGAGACTTGGTATCGCATCAAAAGAACCCTGATAAAAAAGAGGTGCACGGCCTCTGTCGTCTAACTGTAACTTTTGTCAAGGACACTTTAATTCGTTTTATCAGGCACAATATATGTACCTACATGTCTGTAAAAATCTGCACACCTAATACCTAAACATATTTGTACAACAACAAATATTTTAGGAAAAACTTCAACTTTTTTTAATTTTATAAGAAAGTAAAAGACTATCACCAACGGACTTTAGAATACTAAGAAACAATTACAAATCCAAGAATATATTAGCACGAGCCGCAACAACGATTTGCAACTCATACTGAGAGCGTTGCGAAAATATAAAAGTTTCCAACTTTGCTTTTAACATCGTCTTACACCACCGTTGGGTAAATGGGCGTTGAAGCAGCTGCAGGACGATCATCTACTAACATCTAGAAAAGTAGAAGCTCCCAGGCACTTCGTCTTGCCAAAGTTTTGTTTGCTATATCGAAGAAAACAGATTTTGTCCACTTATACATACATCTCATGTAACTTATGGCATCACCTATGCGTAAATAACTTGGTTTCGATGTTTATTTTCGTATTTTTTAGCCTGATTTATTGGTATTGATAAGCTTTTGGAAGTTTCTCTTCTGCGCAGGCTTCAGTGTATAATCATCTTGTGATTTTATAGTTATATAGGTAGGTATACCAATAAATTTTTCCAGCATTATAAATCCTTATTATTTTCCTTTCTACGTTTTAAAAACCAGCAATTATCCGAAAGACAAACACATTTTTATATGAGAAAAGTGTACAAATAATAACGATAACACAAATAAAAATATTCAGTTAAAGTTGTTCGTAAAATCACCGATATTGATTCCACAA
>SMLS01074249.1:0-23266 GCA_004785975.1 Popillia japonica
CACTACTCTTCCAATATTCTTTCTAGCTCCTAGCTCTTTGGTTTTGAGTTTATCCAGTCGATCTCAGTCTAAAACAAAGAGAAATAGGTGTCATTCACAAATGAATGACGTGGCTCTAGACGCTAAAACTCACTAATTTTTTGTATAGGGCCGTGTCCTTCATAAATGAATGACATAAACAAAATTCAGAAACATTGATGAAAATGTCAAAAATTTGAAAATAACATCGAAATTTTCAAAAAGAAATGTAAATACGCAAGTTGCAAAAAAAATCTCTACTTGGCCACAGGGGAAATATTTGCCAGGATCACATCAGGGACCAGACCAATCAATGTGTTCATGTAACATTTTGCAAGTACAGATTTAAAACAGTTTTCTAACCTCACCAGGTAAGCATATGAATTGTAAATGTCAAATTGAAAGATCAATCTGATGTACATAGGTATGTATAGCCAACCTATAATAATAAAAAATAAAATAACCCTGCTGCTGTAAATTTGGCAACATCTAGTATAATCTCAATAAGAGCAATACTTCGAAGTTGGGGTGACAGACATACATCACTCCACTACACCAACGTAATTTGAATTTTTTTATGGAGTCGTATTACTATAGTTTAGTTCACAATTCTTAAGATAACAATAACATCTGCCGCTCTGTCACTCACATTCAATTCACGACGCATCATATCGTTTCCGAAATAAAGAGTAGATACATTTTAAGTAAAGAGATATAACATATACGTTCACAACATAAAAGTGACGAAATAACAACAACAACAAGAATACATGCACTCGAAGTGCGAATAATAAAACGATATACATATACGTAGAAGTGATGCCGGCGAATCTTCGTTAGATAGAAGAGAATAAATTTCAGCGTAGAAGCTGAACCGTGGTAGAGTAATATAAGGGTAATTTGCAATTCTTAAGGGTGCCTTACATACTCTCTACAATAAAACATTTATTATTATTAATTATTCCGGGCCATAAATATTCAGCGACGACTTAACGTTGTTCCTTATTAATTCGCTTAAAATATTATCTTGAAGAGAAGGCTGAAATTGCGAGATTTATGCGCAAACTACGCATTCGCGAGTGTATTTAGCTAATTTACATATATATTGGTGATGAAATTTATGTCATGTTATTGTTATGCGCGCCGATTAGCTACATTAGACTTACTTGGCGTGTTGTTGCGTGAGTACCATAAAATGTTTGCTGCGGATGGGTGTTTTCACGTCCGCCTGACGAAGTACCCCGGAAAAAATAAGCAGGGCCATTATTAATTCCTAACGCAATGTTTGTATTAAGTAGAAATTTGTTAGTGTTTATGATTTGTCACTCCTGAACATATTAGATTTAATAGAAAAAGAACCTGAGAAGCTTGACCAACTATTTACTGCTACTTTAAATGTGACAATATGTTGAATTTCTCGCCACAAAGTTGTCCATCTTGTTTGAGTGGTTCCTTACATAAATAATGCTGTGATGGTGCTGAAGCCTCTCCTGTCAAGGCTCAGTAGGAATTTGACTTTAATGGCTGCAAAGTAATAAACTAAATTTTCCGGTCACTAATTCGCTATCGCCCGCAGGGCACCAAATACTTGGATAATTACCAACGTGTTTGGACAGCAATGCTGTGGGCGATAATAAAATAATTTTATGATAATGACAGCATTGCTGTCAAAACGCGTTTGGCAAGTGTTTGGCGTCCTGTGGGTGTGAAATTTTCGAGTGTTTATCCAATGTGAAGTCTTTTGAGCAGAATCCTACTGTTACCGTTCATCTAGACCAGTTTTGCTCCAGTAGGTCGATCTGGATTTTGCTTCTTTTTTCTAAATCACCGGCAGTCTTACTACCTTCGCATCCAGACTGTCTTGCCTTCCCCATCTATGTAATTATTCATTTGATGCTTCTAGGACTGGAAGGAGGTTGGTCCTCTGTTCATAACCCCTTTGCTAGTTTTGGATCCGTGTGTATACCAGACACGGTTCCGTTTTCATAGTTGAATGTTCGCTCGTGATGCAATTTGACAGTCACATCGTTGGCTTCTTTAAGGATTGAACCTCTTCTCGGAGATCACCTAGAATCCTTAGGTGTCCGGTTAAGTCACCCTCTTTAAATCGATGGTGGGCACTGAGAACTGCAATTTTTTTGATTACTAGGTGTAGGGATGCTAGTCCCAGTAATACCTCCATTGAGGCAGTTGGGCAGGTGCGCATGCAGTCTCTGAAGCTTACTTTGTGCTGTCTCGTTGATTTTCGGCTCCCATACTAGGCCAGCGTAAGTGACCAAGAGACCCCCATTTGATATATCTAAGATATCATTTTTGGTTTAAGACCCCAAGTTCTTCCAAAAAGTCTCTGACACGACCAAAAAGCCATTGTAGCCTTTTGGAGAACTTTATGAAGATGTTGATTCCAGTTTAGCCTCTAATCGAGAATAATTTCTAAATATTTGACTTCACGGGAGCAATTTAGTTGTACACCATTTACGAATACCGTGCCCAACGAATATTTCCTTCTATTGGTAAATGGGCCAACAACAGTTTTACTTGGGTTGACACAAAGTCATTCCATACTGCATCAGCTGCTGGTGGTGTTAAGGGCTTGTTGCATTAGGGTAGTAATAATCTTTTCATGTTTGCCTTTTATTGTAAACGATTCCGTGTAATGCATTGAGCAGATCGTCAATGACCAGGGACCAGAACAAGGGTGAACCCCACCTGGGGGGCACCCCCTGACGGGTCTGAAGGCCACCGGCCCCTCAATACCACATATTTCTACATCAAAAACGGTTGGGCTTGTATCTAAACGCCATTGGGATCTTACATCCTGGGCCATAGATATCTACGCACACTTCCCTTTCTTCTTTGTCTTCCATATTTGGAAGTCTTGAATTACCAACACTTCCAAACTTTATATTTAAGTTGAAACTTGGCATCATTTACTTATAGTCTCACTTCACTTCTTGGGCTAGCAGGACTATTGAATTTACCACACCCCCAGAGAACATTAGAAATTGTCTTTAGTTTTTAGAGGCGGCTTGAATTTTGAGTTTGGTCTGAAGAAATCTTTTTTGCCAAAATTCATCGTTTAGGAAAAGCATGATGGAAGATTCAGCGACAAATTACGAAGACCACATTTTTGTCCTTAAAAATTTTCGCTCTTCTCGACAAAAAGAAAGCTCCAGGAAAACTATAGTCGTTGGAAGTCTGCATGGATTGATCCAGACTTTTTTTTGAAGACTGCTTAGACCAGTAACTTTGGCCTTTTAATATAGTGGCACAATAAAATTAGACGTCTTTCAAATCGCTTCCAAATCGGTCCAAAATTTGAAAATGTAGAACAATTGCTTGAAGTGTTTTCCTTGTTGATGAATGCATCTTTGGAAACAATCATTGGAGTAACGTGTCCCAAGATGTTGATTCTAGATGTGGTTTCGTAGGTTTATCACGGATAATGCTAAAACTTCTAGCATGCTCTAAACTATACTATATAATAATATAAGATATTATTGATGGTCTATTGAGTGTAGTCGTTTCTGGTCACAATTATATGGTGGTGGAATCTGAACTTGCCGCTGTGGATTCGTTGAAGATTTCAACGAGGCATGCAGAGAACTGCAGCACAGCATCCATTTGAATTCACAGCAGCATCTACTCTGACACG
Organism: Popillia japonica; assembly: GCA_004785975.1. NCBI lineage: Eukaryota > Metazoa > Arthropoda > Insecta > Coleoptera > Scarabaeidae > Popillia > Popillia japonica. Next base: position 3,674 of record SMLS01074249.1, read on the forward strand.
ATTACATTTTTCGGTGAGCCAACCTTATGATCATGGATCATGGACCTCTTTGGAGGTTTCGATATTAAAAGACCCATATTTGAATACGGTGGTAAAACCTATAGTGGAAAATTTCCAATCATTTATAGTCGCTCAGTATCTCATGGTGACTAGAAACTCGTTACTTTACTTAGCTTTCTTACCATAAACAACTAAAAGTGTCTGTTGACATGTTTACGCAATGAAAAGGTTGGTAACCTAGTATATATTGTGCGTAACAGGTGTGATTATGTCAGTTTTAATTGAGCAAAAGCTCTTCTGTTGCAAATGATTAAAAATGTCTGTTGATAGCTAGGTATTGAGTGGGTTGGCAACCTTGTGCACACTGGGCGTGACAGTCTTAGTTTAGTAAAAATTCTTCTACGACGACAAACTGTGTCTGTTGACAGTTATCCATTGAGCGGGTTGGCAACCAATACAACTACCTGGTCAGCGTGACAGTTGTGATATGTGAGTTTTAATTCAGCAAAAACATCTACCACAGATAACTAAAATTGTCTATCGATAGCTACGCATTGAGGGCGTTGGCAACCTTGCACCTATTGTGGGCGGCTGTTGTAACTATGTCAGTTTCAATTGGTTTCAATGTAGCAAAAAAAAATTCTACCGCAGATAACTAAAATTGTTTATTGATAGCTACGCATTGAGGGGGTTGGCGACCTTGCACCTACTGTGCGTGGCAGTTATAACTATGTCAATTTTAAATTAGCAAAAAAATCTTCTACTGCAACAAACTAACAATTTTCTATTGACAACTACACATTGAGGGGCTTGGCAACCTTGCGCATATTGAGTGTGACAGTTCTAGTCTACCAACTACTTTTCTACGACAAAAAACTATGTATCTGTTGACAGTGCGCAGTGAGTGGGTTGGCAATCTTGCATGTACTGCGCGTGACAGTTTTAATATGTTAGATGTAAATCAGCAAAATCATTTTCTACCACAGATAACTAAAACTGTTTCTTGACAGCTACGTATTAAGGGAGTTGGTAACGTTACATGTTAGAAGAACCACCGATGTAATGGTTCTGTACGAATGCGTGGGCATAAACTGAAGTAACCTTTTTTTGGTTCGTTTGTTTATTTGAATCATGAATAAATACAACAAATATAAAACGTTTGCAACGATAATCTACATAGTACGAGTGTAGATTTTCACGACCGGTGTTTATTTGGCGGAAGTTTTCCGCATTTGAGTAAGTATGAATGAATTGCTATTTAACTTTCCTCTTGTGCATGATTCTTCTTCAACACCTTCTAAATCCGACCCAGATAGCGATAAATACTGTTAAATATCTAGATTGTTTTCCAAATCAATCTCTGGAGTATTTCCAAATTTTTGTTAACCTAACCTAACCTGAATAAGAGGTGTAAATGACATAAATTCCTGTAATACCCATATACCGATAATATAGAACTTTAATTTACTTGTCACGTGGATTAATAATATTGCTCAACAATAAATTACTACAAATAGGAATCATCGTCTACAGTATTTATAGCACACAAGCATGAATAATTCTGCTAACCACCTTTATCTAATTGAACAGTACCTGCGGTATAAGATAATAAAAAGTAACGACGACACATTAAAGGTTGAAGTCAATTAAATTGGACAGACATGGTGGTGCGTACGCTTCATTGTACATAGACGTGAATTGAACAATGAATGACGTGACAATAATGCTGGACCGATACCAACGCAATGAAATTGAAAATTCCATAATTCTAACTGACAGCTTATTATCATGCGTTACAATTCGCTCTTAACAAGGATTGTGATGTCCGATCTGTACAGTAATACTAGAAAGTTTTATAACATTATGGAAAATTCTGTATACAAATACATATTACTGATTTTTTAAGTTCACGCATATGGAAGTAAATAATCGGTAAGAAATTTTTAGATGGTATGAATAGTTTATAGTGTGTTGAAACGTAGCTGGCTGGTATTTATATGATACCAAGCATAAGAAGTATATACGTATGGGTCGGCAGTTGAGTGAACTACTGCGTTGTTAATTTTATCAGGTCAGCTTCTATAGCATTAACTTTTGGTGAAAAACTACCAATTTTTGATTTAATACATCAAGAAAGAAAAGAGTATGCTGAGGTAACAAGGATATATGGTAAAAATAAACCGTCCATACGCGAGATTGTAAAAAAGGAGAGGTAGTTTTTCTGTGGCACCCCAGACTCAAAAAAAAAACTTCCACAATACGTGGAGTACTAATAAATCTAGAAAAAGGTTTCATAAATCTATGGGTTGCAAATATGAATAGGAAACATATACCGATCAGTGGTAATATTTTACAGCAAAGGGACTTATGTATTTTGTCAAAAGGCAGCACTGAAGAGGACCACACATATATATATATATCTCACTAACAGGCAAGACAATTCTCAACAATTCTCTAGACGGTCTTCGAGTTTGGGGCTCCAATGCAACAATATACTTTCTTTCTCCTCCAACTAGGAAAAACTGTATCACGATAACAATTATTTATACCAGTTACATATTTGAATAATTTCTGGCAAGCCGTTTGTCAGTTGTGACCAATCAAGTGCAAAAAGTCAACTAGTGAGCATTAAAACTTATTTCGCAAATTTAGTTTTTCGGAATTCTTAAAAAAATGTATTTAGAATAAAGCGGTCGGTTCTAAAATTTTACGGTAAGTAGATAACTGGCTCAAGACGGCCTTATCGGATTGTGTGTACAAAAAATTCCGTTATTTTTCATTACCTACTGCTTTTTGTTTTGCTCAAAAAACACTATTGACGGCTTATTATTCTACTATTTGTGCCTTTTTATTCAACTGTTCTGTTGAAGATGGATCTCAATAAACGCACTAATAAAAGAAATCGATTTGGAGCAAATGTCAGATGCGCAGTTGCTCGAGTTCGTCGATTCTGTAGAGAGTTCTGTAGAAAGCGCAGATGAAAGTTTTGATAGTGATGGCAATATCGAGACAGATCTAATGGAGGGGGATGTACAGCAGAAAGAATCCGTTCAAAATGTCGGTGTTGCGACGGCCCTATCAAACATAGCGACACAAGAACCTTCGACATCATCTACAACATCACCTACAACAAAAGCACTCATGAAAGGTAAGAGAGCTCGGTCTCCATTGCCTACAGCTGAGGTTAGTGGACCGTCAGTTGAACCTAAACCCATAAATTAAAATCATGTGGGTATATTGCCTGGGACATCACGGGCGCCATGTCCTCAACGCCGACGGCGGCCATGGACCCCATACTGGGTCTTCCTCCGTTACACCGGCGTTGTGCTCAGACGGTGCCCTGGGGGCCTACAGGTTAAAAGGTAGTGGATTTAAAGGCCTCACTGGCAGAACTGGTGACTATACTGGCATCTTTACCTATATCGAAAATACGGCACCACTGTCCGTTAGGCCGGACAGGATCCCCGCCCATCTTTAGTTTCGCTAGAAACTAGGAAGTAGTTATCCCCACCAAGGAGACTGCTATAACCGACATCCGCAAAGGCAAGCAAAAGCTTCAACGCTCGTTTGTAGATGCCTCCAAAACGCCAAATGGCGCGGGTATTGGAATCTGGAACGACCGGGCGCTACATGGTGAATCCATTAGCCTAGGGTGCTCCCCTCCGTTTTCCAGGCCGAAATTATAGCCATTCGGACGTGCGCGGAAGGAATTTTAACCTTTTCACGCGGAAATGAAATGGTGGAAATCTTATCAGACAGCCAGGGTGCCCTCAATGCCCTACAAGCTGTCAACTTTGATTCCGTGGTAGTTCTAAACTGCCATAGGAAGCTGAAACAACTGCGGGAACTACGCAGCGATACGCTGAGATGGGTGCCGGGCCACTCCGAGATCAGGGGGAATGAAATTGCTGACGGGCTAGCCAGAGCAGCCAGTGAACTGCACATACGTCCGGACCCGACGTGTGGGAGTTCCTATGGTTACGTCAAGGCTTTCGTCAGAACTCAGCTCGCTGCCAGACACCGTTCCCAATGGAGCAGACTCACTGGAATGAGAAACTGTAAAATCCTGGGAGTTCATCCGTACCAGGACAGGCTCCGTAAAGCCGTCTCTACGAGCAGGCCCAGGTTAAGGGTGCTAACAGGCATCCTAACTGAGCACTGCACACTGAACAAACACCTGTTTCGCATTAGCTTAGCTAACTCTCCCCGGTGTAGAAGCTGCGGAGACGCGGAGGTGACTCCCGTGCATCTCCTCTCCGACTGCCCTACATTGGACATGGAAAGGGGGAGCTACTTTGGGGTCGACAGACTAGACGAACCCAAACTAGCTCGCACACTTTTTCTCACAGGTGCAACTGGGTTGGAAGGCTTAAACGATATTGGCGTACAATTAGCCTCTTTGACCGAGCGGCCGTACGGAGTCACACGCCCATGGGAAGGGGTAAAAAATGTGGGTATATTTGACATTTGTATACGCTGTCATAGCTAACAGATGCATCTACAGTAAACGCCAAACAAAATGTAAATTGCAGCGATCAATGTATGCATTTGCCGATAGTTGGTGGTTTTCATACAGTCATCTATGCATGTATAGATGCTAACTAACCCTGTATATACCAAATAAAAACAGTTTGTAGTAAAGATTATGACAATCCTCAATCAAACTAGGATTTAATTAATCCCCGATACAGTTAGCGGTAGACAACTACACGGATAAAATATTAATTACTTCAGTAATAATTATGTGACAACCCCAGTAATTTATGGTATAATTGGAATTTCATTAATTCAATTAAATTCGTAGTCAACGCAACTACTACCCTCGAAAATATACTAAACTGACCCCGACAGGGTTGTATCGTCTATGTGATATTAATACTTATTTTAATGAAACCATTAAATCGCCTAGGACCTTCATTACATAATCATAATAATTTAATACTTTGTTGCTGAATTTGTATAGAATTCCGGGAATATTACCGCGGTCAGATAGTACATTAACAAGGAGCTTCCTTGGTGGAACAACGCGGATGTTATAAAAATTTAGATCTGCAGTAATTTGATAAGTATACAGTGTGTTTCACAAAGAAAATTTATTTAATCTCTCAAATATAAATTGAAATGCGTCAGAAAGTTGCAGCGATCGAATGAACTGACATATTTCGTACATAATATTCCATTAAGAATGCTTCCTATTGTGTTTGGGAGAAGAGGGAAGAGTGCAAGATAAACTTTGAAACAATAGCTTTTGTTGGCGAGATGTGTAAGTCTGTAAGTGGAAGTATTCTCGCTATGTCGACGTTATTCAATCGAATTATAATGAAGCACTTTGTGTAGTTTTCAAACAGAAAACAAGTTTGTTTTGTTTCATTTTAAGAAATCGATATTTTTCTCGTAGATGTTCTGTTGTTCATTGCTAAAATATGTTTATACATAGTGTTAATATGTTGACTGACATCCGCTGCATATGATGTCAAGCATTTATTGAGAAAATACAGGGCGTCTACTGAATAGTCTATTAAAATAAAAAAGCTTAAAGCTAACAGCATGGAAACCTAAATTCCAAAAAATGAATACTTTATGTAGACGCAGTAACGAGAAAATATTATTTTTCTATCTCATTGTCAGTCCGGCCCTGTTGTTCGAGCGCAACGCATAAATGGATGGGCGACACAGGCGGAACGTTGAATCATTCACAGGCATTCGTTGTCTTGTGTATACATTATGGCAAGTTATACGAATACTGAGTACATGGACATAATTGTGATCTACGGAGAAACAGGATAAAATCATTTACTGCACCCGCATTACGTACAGAAAATCCAATGTCTATCAGACAATGATTTTCCTCGACGGGTTACCTGTTGTGAATGGTTTCGTCAAACAAAAACTCGTCCTCCAAATCTTCGATCCGTGATCCTGTTTACCTAAGAATACTGCTTCACAAAAAATGAATATCCAGCAGAGTTCATCCCAACATAGGACATCAATAAATGTATGTGTAGGAATATTGGACGATCATTTATTTGGGCCACATATCCTTCGTTTTCAGCCTTAGGGGCCAGTTGTTGTCCTCACTGTCAAATTGCAAGTTAAGACGAGAGATCCTTTGCAGTGGATATGCAGTTGAGTTTATTGGTCGATTCCCTCGTTTTGGTCTATTATTATTTGAGGTTATAATTTGGGCACTTGTCTGAATTTAAGATCGTTGATGGCAATTTAAAATTCCAAGCATATGAACTATTTGTCATGATAATTCGTACAATTGGTAACCACACGATCTTGATTCAAGGCTGGTTGTGCAAATGGTGTTTGTTTTCCCTAGAGGGTCATATTTTGGATATTCTTGAAACCTTACTTTAGAGAATTTAGTAATTTTCCCAACATAGAACCACCCTTAGAAAAAGCCACTGGATGGAATTCTATGTTACTTCACTAGGAGATCTAATAAGGACATTTTGTCATCAACTTCTTTGTCTAGGGTTAATGGTAAATGATGGATTGTTCAATTTTTGCTTAAATGAATTTATTAGAGCAATTTATACAATGTGTCTTCACCATTTGGCTGCATGGAAGAGGAGTAGTTTACTTACCTTAATCTAAGCTGTTTTAAACTCCTTCATAATAGGTAGTCATTGCCAAACACCTTGGAGGGTGGAGACCTCTTTGTTAGTTCGAAATTTGTTTGATAGAATTTAATGTATACTTGAAAATATGTGATGGTTACAGAAATAAAGTATAGTTCCATGCAGTCTTCTTATAGTATGGTATCTTCTGCGAGTTTGCTGTAAGGGGGCAATATCGAAATTGATTAATCTGTCAAGTTTTCCTGAGGTGGAATGGCTGGATCGTTATGGTAGATTTCTAAAAATATCTTTATCAAACAATCAACAATTTTTTTTCTATGAATAAAAGAGAAGCTCCACAATGAAATTATTCGGAAATAATTTTTTTCTAAATATTTTGGTGGAATTTTGGCGACTTCTCGATTTCCTGCATATTTTCCTTCAGATAATCTAGATTACAAGATTTATTGGTGTTCTTTTGAGGAACATCCAAGAAAATCATTTTGGTTTAAATCTGCAACACGCGCCTTTCTGATGGAACCAGTAGTCTTCCATGATATTATCGCTGAAAAATAGGATCCAAAAATCAGTGATCATAGCCCTATGGTGCCGTTTATTGACTGTTGTAGATATTCTGTCTAGCATCTCGGAAAAAAAAACCACCAAATCGATTTATAAATCCCAAAAAGTGACAATTTCAGTTACCTATTTACTTTACCAAAATCCTATTCTAATTGAGATTGGTTGTCTGCTGGTGAAGGTCTTCTTACAATTCGCAATATCTACGGGAATAAATACAAACCTTTCTTCAAAATGTTTAATTGTATAGAACGGCCTTAGGACTCTACTGAATAAAGACTTGGTGAAGTTCACATTTTTCTGCAAGCTTTCACTTGCAAAATTGAAAAATTATTATGCTAAATAAATGTTCACTATTGTGAACATTGTCAGCTTCTTGAGCAACTTTATATTTGTTTCGGCCAAATATTGATGAAGATATCAATCTGCAATCTCCCAAGAAGATTTTGTGTTCGTATTTTAGTTATTTAAATCCATATTTTTCTGACAATTTATTTTATAAATCGACAAACATCTTAATTCGTTTCCTACTTCTCTTGGAGTCAAGAAAACAACCTAGAAAACACATAAATTTAACAGCAGTTCACAACATAACCTTAATAAACTCATATTCTGCAATTTCTTTCATGCTATAAGGTTTCTTTTTTGTTTCTTCATATAGTGTACGTTAGATCTAGCCACGATGTCTAGCCGTATGATATAATGCTTGAGCTCTAATGTTATTTATTAGTGTAATCATTTTTTTTTATTTGCAGGTCCCATTAGCGGAATTATTACTCATTTGTGAGATCCAGAGAGGGCAGTTTTCTGTCATTTAGAAGGGAAGCAAGTGGACATTCCGGTAAGTTACCGCCTTTATTCGCTCGATGTTGAGCTCGTTTTATTTTTTCCAATTAAAGTCGTACACGCAGTTACTGCGTATACATAATATAATAGTGATTCGTTTAAGTTAGTACGGTTCATAGGTAACGTAAATATTTCAGGTATAACTTCATGAAAAACTTAAGCAAGTTAATAACGTAATACACGAGGAGGGGGGGGGGGGAGCGATTTGGAATCTGATTACTTACAGTTAGTAGAGGGAGCAATTCTATTATAAAATGTTTCATTTTTTGACACTACTACAATATTATTTACCGTCAGCTGAAAGAAATTCAAGAACAGAAATAACAAACATATTCCGCTAACTTTTTCTCGTCTCACAAGCAAAATATTTTATAGCACGGCAAACAGAAGTTATTTACTTTCAAATTAGTTTTTATGTCAAGCTAAAAATAGAATTATTCAAATACGCCGTCGTAATAGAAGCTTATTTTCGTTTTGAGCTGCTTCGGCTTCCATAAGATAAATAAGTTGTTATTACAGTGATATTATATTTTTTCGTATGCAGTCGGCGTAATTGGTTTTGTTGGAAATCATATTTTCGTTGTCATTTTGAGATAATTTAAATCTGAAGAATTATAGTGCTTTAAAAACTTAAGTAGTTAAATTTTGGTAGAATTGGTACAGAATCAATTCCATCCAAGTCTAAATTTCAATTTAGGGAAGAATTTAATTTGAAAATTTGTTTGGTATATTAAAAACTAAATAGAATATACAGGGTGTCTCATGAATAGTGTCGGTAAAATAAACATCACAAGAAACGTAAATCCAAAAAAATTACTATCATATATTAAAATAATTTTTCCTTTAATAATTACCATTTTCTGTTAAATAAATTTTGTTGAATCCGGGCCTGACACGTGTGTGCAACGAAAAAGGGATGCTGCAAAAATTTCTAATAGACAAACAGATATTTTTTATCAAGTTGAATGATATGTAAATAAATGTTTATTGTACTCTATGAATGCATTTGTTTACGAAGCAGCTTTGCTGCTCTATGAATTGCACATGTGGTCTTTTCACAAATATTCTATTCATAACCTCTATTCATAACCTCTAACCCACGGAAAACTAAAAAGTCATGAATTAGTCAAAAATTTGCTTGCTATATGGTTGTTCACCATCTTCTATTTCATGACCTTCTATGTCTTCTTCCTCGTGATTGATTTTCTAGTACCAGTGATTTCGCAACAAAAAATTTGAAGTCAAGGTAGTCCATTATTTCTTTTCTAGATAAGCCGGAAGCGTTGGCACTTTCCCTATACTCAACCCATCCTGCTGCTACAACAAAACTAATAACATGGAAGATGAAGAAGAATATTTACCAATTACTCGGTTTAAAAGGTCTACTCTACCCATAAATGAATTGTAATTTTTAACAATGGTTGGGTGCTTGTTAACGGACATTTTTCATGTTTTTCTTCCTTAAATTTGACAAGATTTTTTGTGTACTCTGTATATTGTAGCTCAGTTTCTGACATGGCATTCTGAAGAGCCATTGTTGCTTAACATTTGGTCAAAAAATATTCTTTCTGGTGATTGGCATAACCAGAGAATTTCCGATATTCTGATTACTGGAAATCGAACATAACAAGCTAAATATCTCAAAATCCAAAGTTTTTCATATGAGTACTATACATAAAGTACCATTTGTTTTTCATGGAAATTCAAAATAAATTATAAGAAATATACGTTTGAATTTAAAGAAACAAAGGTGCTATCCGTCCAGAAGAAATGAAACACCCTGTATAATCGACATTATATTTAGTCTGTAGATCTTGAGTTAACTAAACACATCAAAAATAAAAGTTACGCCTCTTATGAACTAATATATTGGACTTCCGCGTACTAGGTGGACATCCTGTATATCTCTTTTCTTTAAATATACTGACTTCCAGAAAAATTGCAGCACCTGGAAGTTGTCGAACGACTTGAAATTTTCAGGAAACGTCTATTTTCATGAAACAAAGTGATGATTAAGATTTGAAAACAAGAGAACAAAAGCTTTAAAAGTTTTTTCAATAATGAGTTGCTCCGCCACGATTTGTAATGCACTTATCTAGACGGCATGGAATGCTATTAATCAAGTGATCTATAGCTGCTTGTGGTATATCGTCCCAAGCTTCTTGAATCCGTTGCTGAAGATCGTGTAAATTATCTGGAGGGTGCGGTAAATTACCCAGTCGCCTACCAATCATATCCCATACATGTTCAATGGGTGATAAATCAGGCGACCGAGCAGGCCATGGGAGGACGGCAATGTTAGATTCTTCCAAAACCGTGTTGTAGCCCTTGCCGTATGAGGGCGCGCATTATCCTGCTGGAAAATGGGATTTTGCAGCCCCTGAAGATATGGAAGGCCAACTGGTTGTGGCACATTAGCAATGTAACCAGCTGCGTTAAGGTTGCCGTCAATAAATCCCAAGGGTGATCTGCTACCATAACATATCGCACCCCATATCATAACTCCTTGAGTGAGGGCTGTGTTGCGTTTCACAAAAATGTTGGATTTTTACGTTCTCCACGCATCCGTCTGACTCTCCTACGACCATCGTGGGCCCACAAGCAAAATCGGTACTCGTCACTAAACACAATTTGATGCCATTCTTGCGCCCAATTAACCCTTTCGTTGCTCCACTCTAGTATGCGTAGACGGTGAAGTGGTGTAAGAGGAAGACATAAAAATGGACGATATGAACGCAACCCATAAGATCTTATGCGGCGATAAACAGTTGACATTTACATTCTGAGTCCTGTACCTCTCATCCAATCATTTGCAATTGATCGAGTTGTTGAAAATCTATCTCTTGTGGCCAACAGTCTTAAGCGACGTTCTTCGCGATCTGTAGTCCTTCGAGGACGTCCAGATCCACGGCGACGATGTTGAACCCCTTCCTCGGATCATTTGGACCAACATCTCAATACCGATGAAACATTTCGGTTTACACGACGAGCAATTTCTCGATTTAGCGAAAGTCCGGCCTCTCTCATACCAATAATACGACCACGTTCAAAATCACTTAATTGGACAAAATGTTGATGTTGACGTACTCTCGGCATTGTTAACAAGTTCAGAATGAAATTGTGACGAAACAACAACAATTTGCAAACTTGACAGTTACTAAATGGTCTAATACTCCAAATTTATAGTTACTATGTGCTATGGAAACAACAGGCAAAAAAAAACTACTTGCTAGATTTTATTCAAATTTTAATCATCAATTTGTTTAATGAAAATAGACGTTTCCCGAAAATTTCAATAAAATCGTTCGACAATTTCTAGGTGTTTTTTTTCTGGAAGTCAGTATACAGTGTGTCCCCGGATCGACGCATGAATAGGTAAAAAAGTCTGAAAATTTTTGAGTTGAAATTTCATCTTCTGGGGTTCAGCCCTGCTTGCATAGAAACTAATTTGTGCCATACTTTTAGTTTTGAAAAATCAAGCATGCCTTGAAAATGTACAAAAAGTGCTTTTTCTGTAGGAGATACGACAAAATGTTATTAAGAAAAATTGTTCAGATTGACAAATTACGCAAGTATGCAAAATTTCAACAAGATCGGTTTACTTCATCGTTTATTAGATATGAATATAAAAAATGACAAAACTCGAACAATTCACTTCGTTGAAACAAAAATATCAAAATTCACATTATCTGAAATATCTATTCATTCAATAAGTCCACCGCCTTTATTCGCACATTCCTCAATTTCGGTCCGAAATGCATTGAACGCTGCTCTTATCTCCTCAAGGGAAATTGAATTTACTGCATCTCTAATGCGATTCTTTAATACCTCTACATCATTTGGAATCCTATTCGAATATACTATTTGCTTTATCCGACCCCAAAAGAAAAAATCCATTATTGTTAGATCAGGAGATCTGGGCGGCCATAAAATGTGACCAGCATTGGCTATCCATTTTTCTTGAAAATGCTGATTCAGCCATTCACAAACTCCCAAAGTCGAGTGGGCAGGACAACCGTCGTGTTGAAAATATGAAAAACATCTTGCTTCGTATGGCAGTTCGTCCACAAACCAATTCAAAATATTTAAATATGTATGCTGATTAAGTCCTTTCCTGTGGTGTAATTGGACCATATTTTATTGAGTTCCCTCAATAAAATATGGTCCAATTACACCACAACGATAGGAAACTGCACACCAGACGTTAACCTTTTTAAAATATTGGCGCTTAGAATTTATTACATAATCGGGATTCTGTTCAGACCAATATCGACAATTCTGTGAGGAAGGCACACCATTAGTAGTAAAAGTCGATTCATCTGAGAAAATAATATTTCTTTGGAAATCCCGATCCTCCAGAATTTTCTCACCCAAAGTGAGACAAAATTCCAACCTTCGGGCTTCATCCCCCTCTTCTAACGTGTGAAGAAATCTGACTTTATATGGTTTAACCTTTCTTGCTTTATAAACGCGTTGCAAATGTGATCTGCTAATGAGAGTCTGTTCTGATCGCTTTCTTAGTGACAGTTTGGGTTGTTCACGTAATGAATCCATTGCTAACACAGTACTTATGTCATCTTCATCAAAGTTTTTCTTTTTTTTTTGGTATATTATGTACACTGCCGGTAGTCAGAAATTTTTTAACCAGTCTGGATGCTGTAGATTGGACCAATACTGTGTTTGGAAACTTCACATTAAATAGTCTAATAACCGCTGGAATAGATAATTCTCCTATACCATAACACTGAATTAAGTAGATCCGTTCTGGTAGAGCAAGCATAACTTTTGTGATATTTCGCAGTGATATTTACGAATTTTGAGATCAATTTTAGACCACAGAAAACACTACGTCAATTTAGAATTAACTATTTGTGACAAGTGTCAAAACGTTATTTTATTTTTATCTTCTTACATTCATAGCACACTATGCGTTTTGGAAAATAAGGCAACACATACATTTCCAAGACATACTTGATCTTGTTGAAATTTTGCACATTTGCATAATTTATCAATCTGAACAATTTTTCTTAATAAGATTTTGTCGTATCTCCTACAGAAAAAGCACTTTATTAGTGGGAAAAATTACTTTTGTGTAAATTACCAAGGCATGCTTGATCTCGTTGAAATTTTGCACACTTGCGTAATTTGTCAATCTGAACAACTTTTCTTAATAATATTTTGTCATATCTCCTACAAGAAAAGCACTTTTCGTACATTTTCAAGGCATGCTTGATTATTCACAACAAAAAGTATGGCACAAATTAGTTTCTGTCCAAGCAGGGCTGAACCCCAGAAGATGAAATTTCAACTCAAAAATTTTCAGACTTTTTTACCTATTCATGCGTCGATCCGGGGACACACTGTATATCAGATGTAGAACGAAATGACGTGACGTTTTTCTACCTTGATAAAAATATTTTTATCGCAGATATTTCTGGTCTAGGTACCAAATTATAATAACTAAATGAATATTTGAACCCAACTTTTTCAATGTCTCTATAATCCAATTAATACGGGATTGATTTGTGACACTATTACACGGTACATTATTTTGTGGTAAACCGTTTCTTTTATGAATAAGAAAGAAGCTCCACAGTTGGTTTTTTTAAGCATTTATGGTGGAATTTTGGTGACTTCTCGGTGGATATTTTTCTTCAGCTCAAACTGCAAGATGCAATAGTGTAAACCGTTTTATTGTGATGGTCATTTAAATTTACCGCCAAATTAGCTGTCAGGTTAATTTGCCTAATGTGATGCGGATTTCACAACTTACTCCCCTTAGTAAAAAAGCTGAGTACTGTAAATATTATTTTTAGTGCAACGTGAAAATTTAACAGGAGAAATGGGAAATACGAAATACAAAACTCTATTTTATTCTCGAATATAAAATCCAATTTTGTGTTTATTCCAGAATTTCACTTTCTATCCATAATATTATTTTATAGAATCTTCTTACTTCAATACCCTTTGTATTCACCTACACGTAGGTCTGTTTCGAGCTGCAAACTATGTGATAAATGGTTACTGTGAAACAGACTATACATTTTGCCAAACTCGAATTGATTGAGTCAGTGTAGTATATGTGCGTATGTTTTTATTTCTTTACTGTTATCCAAGATCGAAAGAAAAATTAAATAAATCATTGTATCGTATTCCTTGAATTTTCTCTCTCTTTCTTTCCTTAACTGACTCCTTCATTTATGTCACTCTCACACTTGATTAGTTTTTTTTTTTGTATTCGACGTTGGTGGGAGTAATTGCGAATAATCGAACGAGATGGAGTATAATTGAAATCAAATTCGGAGAAAAATTAATTATAAAATGTCGGCTATACTAATGGAATTTTAATATGAAATCGTTAACTTATCAGTGGCACTAAAATACATATCTTGGAAAAGATACAAGGACGGTAAGTCATATATAAGATACACTGTTATTTTTTGTGTTAAACCTTTATTTTTCCCTGATAGCTCCTCAAATCGACAAGTTCCGTTCCTCCTAGTTTAGCCAAGTTAGAAATAAAAATTTCTACACATAACTGAACAAGTCTCTTGTATAACTAAGAAAAACAATTCCTTTCTAGAAGTTCGACCTTATTCATTAACGCATTCCCCTTATTGACTTATATATTTATTCCAATGCTCCTGTAAGTTTTCAATCGTTGTTTTGTAGAACGATTTGCGTTTCCTCCCAAAATAGGCCTAATGACGTAGTTTGTTCAATTCAACTATTGTTTTCATAGACTCTCATAGTACGAAGCATTGTCTTGGAAGAGCGCAACTGTTTTCGTTTGCATTTTCGTTTTCTTCTTTTGTTCTTTCTGTTGCAGATCCTTGTATCATTCACTGCCACACACCAATATAAGAAATCCTTTTTATCTCCCTCTTAACAACTCCAAAAACATCACCAATACGTTATCACTTTATGTTCTTTCGAAACGATTTTGCGGACTTTCTTTGTATGTTTTCCGGAATAACTGCCTATTCTGGGTGGCCAAAGGATTTAGCTTCATTGGTCTTGTACGTATCAAGTCACTGATAGGCAAGTCACTGATTGGCTTCAACAGTATATTTCCCCATCAAAAAACATCAACAAGAAGATAATCGGCACACGGAATCCTTTTTTATCTATTGTTTTGAAAACTACAAAACTGCGATCACTCAAGCTACTGTAACCTGCAAATTAATTACCAAAATGTCATGAACGTTGAACACATTTCGTTTGGGGATTCTCACCAGAAATCATGTTAGCGACTTTGCGCAGTTGGCTTAGCTCAATTTATTAACATTGAAAATTAAGTTTTTTTTGAATATGTTATTGAAATGTTTGACATTTACGATAATCGCTTGGGTACAAAAGTTAGATTTGACTAACTTTTGCAGCTGTTCTAAGCTGTGCCAAACACATGATTATTTGGTGTACTGTAATAGGTTTCCTCGCTGACTTTCTAACAGAATTAGCTGCACAAGAATATTTTGCTGCGTGTTAATAGTACCTACATATATTCAAAAAAAAAAAGAAAACGAACACGTCGCCAAATCATCTATACTAGCACAAAATAAACAATTTGCCAAAACTATTTCAAAGTTTTGCCAAAAATTAATTACTAAATGTGTCAAAAATAAACCAATAAATCAAAATTTACGACTTGCAATAAGGTTTAAAACTCCATTATTATGTTGGGAGTATTCACACAACCCATGCTGTTGTATAGAAACTTCACCTGAAAAGTGCCAAAATGTCTATTTCCAAATCTGGAAAAGGAGCAAACCCTTCCAAAACAAATACCACGGCTTCAGCAATTACAACAATTGGAAAATACAAAAAGTATGACTATACACCTCCAAATCAAACTTTAAGAAGAGGGAATCAATGAATATGGTAACACTGGAAGCACCAATATGAAACCAACAAAAAGGTACAACAAACTTTTGAACAAAGTAATATCTCCGCAATGTTTTAACTACATATATACAGGGTGTCCTGGAAAATGTGGGAAATCTCTCAGATTCAGATAGAACATTAAAAATAAGATTACAAGTTCCCATAATTTTTTTCCTAGCAGCTCTCCCCACGGGGATACGGCTTCCTAAAAGACGCCAATGAAAAACAATTTTTTTTGAATAACTTTTAAACTACGTAATATAATTTATTGAAAATTTAATATGATTAACAGTAGTGACGACCTCTTAAAATACTGTCCTTAAAACATAATTAGCTTGTTTAGTTTACCAGGGGCGTACTAGGTTGTACATTTTAATGCTTACATTTTTAACAACATGTAACATTAAGCTAATGAAAAGGTACTCTTATTCAGTGTCGATAAAATGAACCGTTTTCAAGAAAAAAAAATAATAATTATTCTTGTCTGCAACAAAGTTTGATACGAAATATATTTTGGATACTCTAGCTGATACTCCTTCAATAAGCATTCGAGCATTAGCCGCGCAGCTTCATACGACAATTCATAAAGTACCTACTTAAAGAACAGTTGTTACACCCCTATTATCTGCAAAAAGTGCATCAACTACTTCCTGAAGATTTTCATAGTAGAATCCAGTTCGCAAACTGGCTGATAGATCAGCAACGAACAAACCGAAACTTCATTAACACTATCCTTTTACCGATGAAGCAGGGTTTACCAAAAATGGTATTGTCAATTTACATAACTCGCATGTATGGGCTGATGAAAAACCTTATGCCATTGTTGTCCATCATTATCAACATCAGTTCCAATCAATTAATGTTTGGGCAGGAATAATTGGCAATTTTTTGATTGGACCATGTGTATTGCCACCACGATTGAATGGTGAACTTTATTTACAGTTCCTTCAGAACGCTTTTCGGGATTCAATAGAACATTTGCCACTTGAAATCCGCCAGCGCATGATGGAGCCCCACCTCATTTTAGCGTTGCTGCTTTTTGCTTTCAAGAAAAATCCACCCGATCCAGCCGACCAAGTTTTTTGATGAATAGCAATAAGTCTCCAACTTCAATAGCTTACGCTATTGTATTGTATTGTAAAAGAAGGGTCGAGCAGGCTCTATACCTCACCTCACTGTGACCTATAGATCTATTGTGAATACCCTATTCCTTTATTATCCTTCTAATCCGATGTTCTTAACGAATCCCAGGATTAGTCTGGGTGCCAAGGCCTTAATCTAATCAGGCGTTACAGTCGCCCGTCCTAAATGGTGTAACCTTCGCCGGCTCAGTGCCTCGCACTAGCAAAGTATGTGCTCGGCTGCTTCAGATCTCAGTTCGCAAAAGCGACATGTGTCTTGATCAGCTTTGCTCATCTTTCTGAGATGGTACCTTAGAGGGCAATGGCCAGTAAGTAATCCCGTGAGGGACCTTAAGTCTGGTTTTCTTAGATCAAGAAGTTTTTTATTACTGTTTGGCAAGTAGTAGTAGATGAATTTCTTCGCCTGTGTTTGTCCGAGTGTTTTTCTCCAGAAGGATGCCATTTCTTTTGCTTCCCAGTCTTTAAGTTCTTTCTTGAGCTGCTGTTTTCATACACCAAAGAAGGGTTCGGGTCCAATGAAGTGCATGTTTGCGGCTTGCCTTGCAAGTTCGTCCGCCATGTCATTTCCTTTGGTATTCGTGTGCCCTGGAACCCACATTGTTGTTGTTTGTGGCCAGTTGCGTCACATTCATCCGACAATCCCAGACCAACTTAGACTCAAACCTGTGAGTGGCTAGGGCTTTCAGAGTGGTCTGGCTATCGGTGCATATATAGATGTTGGCATCCTTCAGGCCTTTGTCTAGGTTTTCTCGGATGCAAAGATCTATAGCATGTATGTATCTCCGCTTGAAAGATTGTTGGAGGTGCTCCTAGGGCGCTGGAGCGGTTGGGCCTTGGTCCATGAACGTCAACCCCTACCCCGTTGCTAGTTTTGGATCCGTCTGTGTACGAGACACTAGCTCCATTTTCAAAGTTGGGTCCACCAGAACTCCATTCGTCGCGGCTCTGAAATAGCACCTTAAATGGTCGCTCGTTGACAGTCATGCTGTCCGTTGGTTTAGCTAAAGATGGAATCTCTTCTCGGAGGTCGTCTAGAATCCTTAAGTGTCCGATTAAGTTACCAACTTTAAATCGATGTGATATACTCAGCCGGTGGGCACTGAGAACTGCAGTTCTCTTAATTACTAGGTGCAAGGGTGGTAATCCCCGTAATACCCTCATTGAGGCAGTTGGACAGGTGCGCATCGCTCCTGTGATTTCCAGACATACTAGTCGCTGCAGTTTCTGCAGCTTACTTTGTGCTGTCTTTTCGTTGGTTTTTGGCCACCAAACTAGGCTAGCGTACGTGACCATGGGTCTCAGAACCAGTAGATATAACCAATATATCATTTTTGGTGTAAGACCCCAAGTTCTTCCATAAAGAGCCTGGCAAGACCAAACGGCCACTGTAGCATTTTGGAGAACTTTATGAAGATGCTGATTCCAATTTAGTCTGCAGTCGAGATTGATCCCTAGATATTTGACTTCGCTGGAGTAGTTTAGTTGTGCACCATTCAGGAATACTGTGTCCAGCGAGTATTTCCTTCTATTGGTAAATGGGAGAACAACGGTTTTGCTTGGGTTGACAGAAAGTCCTTTCCTACAGCACCAGTTACTGATGGTGTTAAGGGCCTGTTGCATTAGGATAGAACCCCTGACCGGTCTGAAGGCCACGGACCCGTTATTCTGCGGCTTCCTAACATTGCCTGTATCCACCTAATTGTGGAAGGCTCCAGACCCTTACGCGCCATAGCTCTTTCTATCGAATCAAAGGAGGTGTTGTCAAAGGTGCCCTCTGCCCTTACGCTATTCAATCGAGGCTTAAGTTTCCAAAAAACAAAAAACTTTAGACATTGTAAAAAAACTTTCGAAATACAAGATTTTGGAAAAATTTGCTGTCTCTTCAAATTTTATTTTTTTATCTCATTAATAGCAACAAACCCAGAGCAATTTTGTTGTGCTAATGCTTCAGTGAAAATATTTTAGTGAAAAATGTAGATTACAAGTTAAATAATCATTCCTATCATTTTCTATCATGCATGTGCAATAACCAATAAATATCTCATTTGTAGTCTAGCATAGTTCACATTAAATTGCTGTATGCACCTTCCGCATTCATCTAAATTTTTCTAAAGGCCGCAGACTTTCTAAAATCTGCAGCCTTTTCTACTTCAACATCGTTATGTATTAAATTCATTAATTTAAATTATCCCAGTAGAAATAATTGTTACTTGCACATACTCTAGTTAATCACCATTTATCTCTTTGCGATTTTTCCCTCGTTTTTGAAAGGCGCATTCTGCATAGAGGATTTTATCGTAACGAAGTATAGATTTTATGCGCATATGAAAACGTTTTCAGATCAACTTACTCGTTAGAGCAGCTCTCTATCTACTTTACGAGTTAGGTAAAGAAGAAAGTTATTTACTGGCGCACTGATATCGTGCATTGTAAATAGTCGTGTTTCCTTATAGCTAAGTAAATACATAAATTAGTGTTTGAAGATGATTTGAATCTCGGCATGGAGAATGATGTTTACTTTTACTTTACCTTGGTGGTTTTCGTGGAAGGTTAATGTAAGAATCCTGGATAATATG
>ML219506.1:10941-26247 GCA_004785975.1 Popillia japonica
ATTTTAAATTGTCAGATTTATATTTTAGCCAGAACCCCATGAATTTCTAATGAACTGTTTCGCTGGGAGACCCTGTATCCATAGATTCTCAGATTATAACACATTACTCAATAATATTTGCTTTCTTACGTTTTATATTAGTAATAAATACGAAATTATGTAAGAAAAATATACATTTACAGGGTGTCAAATGAATAGTGTCGGAAAAAAATAAACAGTATAAAGCTAATATCGAATCACAAGCATAATATCACAAGAAAGGTAAATCCAAAAAAAAATACGATCATATATTAAAATAATTTTCCTATAATAATT
Source organism: Popillia japonica (assembly GCA_004785975.1). Lineage (NCBI taxonomy): Eukaryota > Metazoa > Arthropoda > Insecta > Coleoptera > Scarabaeidae > Popillia > Popillia japonica. The sequence goes on from ML219506.1 coordinate 11,257, forward strand.
ACCAAATTTTGTTAAATAAATTTTATTAAATCCGGGGCTGACATCTGTGTAGAAAAGGGACGCTGCAAAAATTTCTAATAGACATAAACAGATATTTTTTATCAAATTGAATGATATGTAAATAAATGTTTATTGTACTCTATGAATGCATTTGTTTACGAAGCAGCTTTGCTGCTCTATGAATCCACATGTGTTCTTTTCACAAATATTTTATTTATAACAAGGTCACATATTTACTACAGATTTTATTCATTTCGACCTGTTTTTTTTCGTGGAAGTGTTTTTGTTTTTTTTATTACAGAAACTTTCAATATTAAAGTACAACGACATATTATTACCTAATGATCTGGTAATTAATAATTTACTATTTGAAATAGCGTTCGTATTAATAGCTTTTTTCTTTTCAAATAATTCGTAGTAGTCTTGAAGAGGACTGTTAGATAAGAAACAGGACAAAAAATTAGAGTAGTAATGTCCGCAATTACTACCACGAACTCCAGATGCATGCTTCTGTGCGATGGAAAAACTTATCATAAGCTGGGCCGCTGTGACAACAGTCTCGAACACCCTCGACGTCTAAAATTTTCCGTCGGCGATCATAAACAAAGGTTTTCATGTACCTATGCTCACAGGAAAAAGTCCGACAGATTCAAATCAGGACTTTGTGCTGGCCACAGAATCGTTCCTTCTCGGCCTATCCAATGTGCAAATACCTGGTTTTACTGTTCCCGCACAACTCGGGCAACATATGGAGGTGCCCCATTGTTCATGAACTACATTTGCTGTCGTAGATGTAGTGGTATGTCATCCAAATAGTCGGGTAACGTATTTTGCAGACAATTTAAATGATCTACCGCATTTAATTTTTCGGGAAGTACATGTGGCCTAAATCAATAATCGCCGAATATTCCGATCCATACATTTATTGATGTCCTATGTTGGGATGAACTCTGATGGATATCGTGGATTTTTATCGGCCCAGTGATAAATATTATGGTAATTCAGCACACCATTTTTTGTGAAGCAGTATTCATCTCTAAACAGGATCACCGATCGACAATTTGAAAGACGAGTTTCTGTTTGACGAAACCATTCACAACAGGTAACCCGTCGAGCAAAATCATTGTTTGATAGACGTTGGATTTTCTGTACGTAATGCGGGTGCAGTAAAAGGTTTTGTCCTGTTTCTCCGTAGATTGAAATTGTGTCCATGTACTCAGTATTCGTATAGCTTGCCATAATCTACACATAGGACAACGAAGCCTTGTGAATGACTCAACGTTCTGCCTGTGTTGCCCATCCATTGATGCGTTCTGCCCGAACAACAACAGGGCCGGAGTGAGATAGAAAAATATTATTTTTTGTTACTGCGTGGACATAAAGACATTTTTTGGAATTTAGGTTTCTATGCCATTAGCTTTAACCTCTTTTATTTTCATAGACTATTAAGTAGATACCCTGTATGTAATGTTACATATTCTGTGACAAAATATTTTTTTAAACAATTTCTTCATTTCCTTGTTGTTCACTATAATGAGTGACTGTCATCGTTTCTTAGTTGAATTTGTATTAGAAGTATGTGATGGAACCTATTCACTTTTATGTGAAAACCATATACCAGACAAAATAATTATAAGGTATTTTAATTGCATAGCAATATTACTATTTAAGTACAAATAGAAAGGAGATTGATGTATGTAGTTATTTCGTTATTTATTTGCTGTACTACGTATTACATTATTATTATTTACTTAACAGGTAGTAGTAGATTCATATAGCTAACAATTCTTATGTAATATTTCTAACGTCAATTCAAACAACAGTTACACGCAAGAGGTATGTCATTCTTTGAATTTACATTACAAAAGATGTTCGTAGAATTTTACTAAAAGTATTGTCTATTTCAGGAAACGGACTGTATTTGAAAAAAAAACTCTTACTTTTAATGTTTATTCACGTTTCTTCAAGTAAATAAACCATATTATGCAAATATTAGTAAATATAGACACTGACTAAATAAAGTTAGCACACTTTAAAATAAAGCTTATGTATTACTTCAAAAATGTGGGTCTATCTATAGCTTCTTTCTTCTATAGCTTCAAACTTTTGCCCTTTATTACTGTAAATTATTTCGTATTGCCATTATATTCCTTCGAAAGTAATGTCTCTTTCTTTTTAAAGATTTACTAATCAACATTCCTAAATTTAAATAGTGCATAGTAATTAATATCTATTTGACAATGAGTACTTAAGGAATTGTATGAAACTATTGCTACATCAATTTGTTGCATATAAGGGTTATTATTTTACGAAGTTACTCTTAAGCTTCACCGAAACCTTCCAGGTTTCCAGGTTGTCAGTGATCTCTTGTCAGATGATATAACAAAAGAATTAGAGTAAATTGTTAGATTAATACACCCACATTCTGGGAGAGGCGTGTTGTAACATAATTATGTTTTGTAAATTGTGTTATCACGAGTATCTCGACTTGTACATCACCCATTGTTTTGATTTCGTCGTTGCAGGATCGGTATTGAAGTGAAAGCGACTCGTCTGTACAACTCGTTAAAACTCACCTTGAAATATCGACATGAATGTCGCGGTTTCCTGAATTCCCCCGGCTCCATCATCGTAATGATTTTTTTTATTTAAGAGCTATGCACAAATAATTGCAATATTTACTTAGAAAATCCAACCGGTTATTCGGTTTTGGACATGTTTCGCATTTATTGGAACAATACCTACTTTAAATAAGTATCTAAAAAAATAAGCATACAACAATAGGCATAATGAAGATGAACGTGATATTTTTGCAAACAAACAAATGCATATTAAGTTTATTACTATAGAAGAGTGAATCTTGCATGGTGATGCTGTAGTTTACAACATATTAAGAAATAAGCATCCATAAACATGCACTAAACATTATATAACTTAAGAGATTGTAAGGATTTCATGTCAAGCACGTTCTCTTTTTCCCATTTGTTTACACTGTTTATAAATGATTAAGAAATTATATGCAATTGGATTGAAGTAGTTAATGCAACTTACATAGCTAATTAATGAAATAGACACATACATATTTATTCAACGCAATTCAACGAGGACGCTGGATGGCGAACAACATTTTCACCATTACCAATCTAAGAAACTATTTTGAATACAAGTTCTAATATAAAGCAACCATTGAAAAGCTACTATGAACTATAGTGGATGACACGTTATCTGTATATACACACATCATTTTAAAAAATAATAACTATAACCCTACTGCATTCACTAATAGCGGCAATTGTAATAATATAAATGTCCTTACCGATGATGAACCGTCTGAGCGGTTATTTAAATAATATTATTTTAACCTTCAGCAGTCAAGTAATCGGTACTTATTTTATGGAAGATTGGTTGAACTCTGCAAGTTTCAGCAATTAGTTGTCGTAGACGAATTAATTATGTAATGACAAATCGTTAATCGGTAATTGTACAATTATATAAGTCAACAATTCTAATAAATAAAGAATATCTTTAAAGAAGTTGAGGATAACTGTATATAAAATACTACAATCTTAACTATTGGCCGAGAAACGGCAAGCCACAGTTGATAAACAAAGAAATTATGTAAGACACAATGGAATATTAGAAAATATTGCCTCAATGTATAAGAAATTGAATATAAAATAGTAGTTGGTCGAGGATTTACAATGCAGGTCAATAAACGAGACATTGTAGCATATAATGAAGAGTGAAGGATATTAGATTTGGAAAGAGAAATAAAAAATTAAATGAGAGAAGAAAGACGAAATCTAGGATTGCACAAGCTAAAAGAAGGAAAAATAAATAGACTATTAATTATTCCTACACCATTCTACATATAAATCTGGCGCCTAGAGAATGTCTTAGAGATGTCAGACCATCGTTGTAGGATAGTGATATGATCAACTCCCAATTCTCGTTGCATTTCATCAGCTTTAAAAGATAGGCATTGAAAATAGAAGCAGTATACTTTCTCAATTGAAAACTGAAGCTAGATATAGTAGTAGGCACCTATAGTAGTATATTTTTTATTTTCTTGTCATCAATTTCTATAGGAACATGGACATTGTCAGAATAAAACACATACAAAATACATATAAAAATATAACAATACATATTTAGTTTAAAACAAATATTAAACATATTACACAGGACAATCAACTTATCTGTGATTAAGATAGTCGTCAAGACTGTAAAAGACTGCTTCCAACAGAAATTGTTTTAGTTTAAGTTTAAATTTGTTTTTATTGCCATTTGCAAGTGATTTTAATTCCCTAAGTAAAGCACTATACACCTTGGTCACCCTAAAATGAGGCCCGTTTTCAAAAAACTTGGAATTATGTGCCGGTACCGAGAGGTCATCGTCCTTATTATTTAACTCAACCAAGCATGTTTTTTCTCCCAACTTTGTAGCCGATTCTATTTTTATTGCTGCTCCTAATTCCTTTTCTCTATAAAATTTTCCATTTTTGCTTTTAATTCTTTGGGGTTGTTTGCACTTATTTCTAGTCCTTGCACTATTATATTCTTTCTTCGATTTTCTGCCTTCAATCTTTCAATTTCTTCATTAACTGCCTTCACTTCTTTCTTTAAGTTATCCATTTCTTCAGTCTCTTTCTTATGGACATCTCTCAATCGTTTTATTTCTTCCTTAAACTGTTCTTGTTCATCTCTCAACTTTCTTATTTCTTCCTGTAGTAGAATAAGGACGATAAGGCAACAATTATGAGTAACAAAAGCAAATTACGAAACCATAGACAAAAAATTTATATTAATGATGATATGACTAAGAAAGAAAGAAAGAGAAAAACAAAAACTCGCAAAGGAGGAAAAAGAAAAAGAAAAGGAAGTTAAAATAGGCTACAATATGCACAAACTGCATTGAAACTTTAGAAGGAAAATTTCTCGAAAACGGATCAAGATATCAACATCAAACAAGTATGTATTTTTCATGTAAAAAAGGTTGCTCTTTCAAATTTTCGATTCAGTTTATGTGATTCTACACGCACAAAAAAGATAAGCATCGATTTATCTATTCAGCAGTGTGTAATCAGCGCCACCTATGAGCAACGTTAAAATTGATGTCAAATTCTTATTCGTCATGCTGAAAAACATAATAATACCTATTTTTAAGTTGATTCTATAAAAACTTGCTGAGTTATTGGAAAATTTAGAAATAAAATTATTCACTTGAACACCCTGTATCTCTTAAACGAGCAACATTTGTATAAGGCATGCCGCGGTCAATCCTCATATTTTAGGCTCTACTATTCCCAGTTTCCAGATTTCCCATTCTTAACGATTCACTGTGTATATGTAGCTTTTATAGATATAGAGAAGGCTTTTGACTGTGTACCACGGGATTGGATATGGAAATGTCTCAGCAAAAGAGGAATAAATAGCAAATTAAAAAACGCAATAGCTAGTATATACAGTAGAACCAGAAATTATGTAAGAGTGGGTGGAATGCAGTCGGAACAATTTCTAACTAAGGAAGGATTGAGACAAGGGGGAGTGCTTAGTCCTACACTTTTTAATATAGTGCTTGATAACATCCTGAAAGAGATTAAAAAGCAAACAAAGAAAATAAAAATAGGGTATAAAAACATGAAAATTGTGGAAATCGCGAAAAGTGCCTTTGCCGACGACTTGCTAATGTACGCGAGGAATGTAAAGGATCTGCAGAGTGAACTTGAGTATTTGGGAAACAGCTTTAAAAAAGAGAAATATGAGGATAAATGCAGGGAAGACTAAAGTCATGTCAATAGGGAAACACGATAGGAAAATAGTAACGTATATAGATGGAAAGGTTATAGAACAAGTAGAAATATTCAAATATCTCGGAATAAGTATACATCAGGAAGGTAAAGAGGAAGCAGAAATTAACAACAGAATTGAAAGTGGGATAAAATTATATTATGCAATGAACAAAGCTTTTATAAACAAGAGGGAAATTTCAAAGAAAGCAAAAATAACTGTATTTAACACAATATTTAAACCTATATTGACATATGGCTCTGAAAGTTGGATCCTAAATAATCAAACAAAAAGCAAGATACAAGCGTTGGGAATGAGGTATTTAAGAGCGGTTGAAGGCGTTACTCGGAGGGATAAAATAAAAAACGAGAAGATTAGGGAAGAATTAGGAGTAGAACCGATTCTACAAAGTATAGAGAGGCATAGAGAAGACCAAGACATAAACGAAAAAGAGGGAGGCCGAGAAAAATATGGGATAGTACAGAAGAAGAAAGCTTGAGAAAAAGAGGGATATCTTGGAATGATGCATGAAGAATGGCAAAAAACAAAAAAGAATGGTCATTGTTTATTTCTAATAAGAAATAAATGTAAATGAATCTACCTTTACACCCGTAGTGTAATTAAGGATTCTGATTATACAGATATATATATATATACCGACAGGTCATTATGATGTCTTGTTTGCATGGTTTTATATACATACTTCTGAGTTACGTGTAAAGGCTGCATTATTGTCAGTTGCAAACGTAGAAAGCTCATATATGTAAAGGCAGGAAAGCGTCAAGACACCCAACTCACCGAACAGTGGTCGACACGGAGCATTATATGGACTTCCACATATGGAACATATTATTCGTTTTTGAAGTATAAAAATTTTCTGAAAAGTTGATGACGAACCCCAAAATACAAGCGCATATCGCAGTCGCGATTCAATGTATGCGAAGTAAAATGCTTTTAGACAAAATACGGTGACACTTTTTTTCAGAATATTAATACCGAACAGCGCAGTAGAAAGCTTTTTATGGAGCTCTGCACAGTGTAAAGTCCATGCGAGACTACTAATTATTATTATGCCTAAGAAGTTAGCGTATGAAGTTTCAGGCATAGATTTCTTATTCATTTTTACATATATGTAAGCTATGATGCGAATTATTATTTTTGGAGAATGATATTAACTTTGTCTTTCCACAGTTAATGATTAATTTGTTTCTGTCACAGCAGGTTAACATGTTATTAACCACGGAGCTCACATATGTCGACAAATGGGGTAATGTTGGTGCGGATCCAGTACAGGTAGTATCGTGAGCATATTGAGTAACAATACAGTCGTCCATTAGAGTAACTGGCAGGTCATTCGCGTAAATTAAGAATAGTAGTAGACCGAGTATTGACCCCTGAGGCACTCCAGCTATCATTCTGAAGGGTTTAGAGTTATAATTTCTTATAATCGGCTCGATATTGTTCCTTATGCAAGTAATGTGACGGCTGTTCTATAAATAAGACTTGAGCATATCTAAAGCAATACCACGAATACCATAACTCTCTAGTTTTGTAAATAAAATAAAATGATTTAAGACATCAAATGCCCTGGTCAAATCAAAAAACAGACCTGCTGTACGTAGCATGTTTAGTAGATTTTCCTGAGACAAAGCCGAAATGAGATTAGCTTAAAATGTTATATTTATTTAAGAAGGATAAAAGTCTCTCATTTAGAACCTTTTCGTAAACTTTACTAAAAGCTGTAAACAGTGAAATTGGACGATAATTATTTAAGGTTTGTTTCTGCTTTTTTTTGGGACAGGGAACAATTTTTGCGGTCGTCAAACTATCAGGAAAGATACCTGTGCTTAGAGCACTATTTATTGTGTGAACCAGAGGCGGTACTATGTAGTAATCAACTGATTTCAACAGGAAGTAGGGGATATCATCAATTCCTGCAGATCTCTGACCTGCCATACCATGCAAAATTGTTCTTATTTCGTTAATATCAGTTGGGCATAGATAAAGTGACTTGGAGGCACGGTTAGGAATGAAGGAGCTTCCTGCGTCAGGACAAATTGTTGGAAATAATACCCGAGCTCTGAAAATATAGTAGTAGGAGGAGATTTGCAAAGCACATTAATTGCTAATGAAAATACCTGAAAGATCGTATAATGAAGCCCCATAACTTAGATGTAAACAAAATAAGATTTGTGGTATGTATGTGTAAACATATAAAGAAGCACGAAATCATTAAAACCGTTGACTTCTTTTAATGGATTAGATAATACTATACTACAGACAGATGCTATGATATCACATTACCAGTGTAAGAAACTAAACGGGGGTAATGTATTGTATATTGTCTTGTGAGCTTAAAACATATTTCCAATAAACCTACAAACTATGAGGTCATTCACATACGCAAGAACAGGACAGGAAAATTTCTCTTTAAATTGTTTATCTGGTTGTCTGCAAACCGCAAAAGACCTATCTTCTGCGGGACACCTGAAGATAGACAAAAGTTGACAGCTTTATAGACGTAATTACATTTATTAACTTTAATTTTTACCTTTTCTTGAACAGTGGGCAAATCCTGACTAACTGTTATGAATAGTGGAAGGTGGATGCTTTTATGGGTAAATTAATTATTATATACATACACTAGCGTCCATAAATGACGGATCACCTACATATATGCCGGAGTGTCCTCTCGTCTTTTTATCTGCTTCTCGTTTCATAAATAAAATAGATCATTATTAGCACGCTTCTTGGTCAACAATTGAAGGACAGTCTCTTTATTGGGAAATAGAATGAGTCACCGTATTCGCTTTATTAGCTGTTATTGGGGTTTAATACGATCTTATACGATCTTTATACGATCTTGTTTGAAGTGAAGTTAATCTATGAGTGTTCCAGTATTTCTAAAAAATACTTTTTTATAAAATTAAGATATGTGTTATCTCGGAAATATTAGTCTTTAGCAATTGTTAAAGAAGGTTGTGTTACGCGTAGTAGTCAATAATAAACAGGATAAAGCTTAAAAATGCCGAAACGAAATGAACTCAGCCCGGAATCCGTAGCGCGATAATAACTTTACGTAAAGAAAGTTATTCAATGCGTCAAATGGCAAAAACGCTTGACAGCACCACAAATTCGGGCGGAACTCAATGAAAGCCAAAACAATTCAGTATCAGTAACGACTGTAAAGAGGCGCTTGAAGGACGCAGGACTGCATGGTCGAATAGCTACACGAAAAGCGTTGCTGAAGGCACAAAACTACAAAAAAGATTGCAATGGGCCAGGGGTTATCAAAATTGGGATGTGGATATGCACTCCAAAGTCTTAAAAATTTCAGGCGTTTGGTAGCAACCGACGCATGTTTGTTCGACGACGGGTAGCTGAAACGATGCTGCCTGAATGCGCAGTGCCAACTATCAAACATAGTAGTGGTACTGTGTTTGTTTTGGGGTCATTTTCTTTTGATGGTGCTAGATATCTGCATCGAATTGATGGTATTCTCACAAAAGAAAGCTATCGAATTACATTGGAAGAACATGCAATTCCGTCCGTACTGAGATTAATTGGTGAGGGTTTCTATTGGCAAACACACCTCTAAACTTTGGAAAGCGTATTTAAAACAAAAAGAAGAACAGGGAATTTTAATAAATATGGTTTGGCATCCACAATCGCCCGACATTAATCCTATTGAACTACTATAGGAAAAGTTGGATAGAAGAGGTAGAGCACGTTGTCCGCAGTCACAGAAATAACTTTGGAGGATGCTTTTAGAATCATGGAAGAATATACCACCGAAGAAGTTATTCGTCAAAAAGGACGTTACTTTGACGAAAGTGAATTTAAATAATAAGAATTTGTTCTTTGTAGAAGCATAATTTGTGGAATTTGTGGAACCATAATTTTATTATTTTAATTAAATTTCAACGTTGTAAGGCAAGGAAAATGTGATGTAGGTGAAATAAGAAACCTAAAAAAATCAACTATTGCCTATTGTCAATTTACTTGCTACTGAATCATTGAATGGTAAATTATTTGGAATTCTCATGGTGCTCTGTCCACTTTGAATATACTTAAATTCAGAGTAGATTTTATATTTGTTTTAATAGGCTCCAAATAGTAAATGTAAAACCAAAAATGATACTTACGTATATATTGTTTAATATTGGCTGTTTAGTTTATATAAGCCATTCCCTTTCAGCAGTAGAAAAACATTTCTGAACACATTAATCACAAATTTAGTAAAAAAGAAGAGAACTTTCTTATAGTATCATTAACACTCTTCAAATCTTTCAGATACGTACAATCGTTGTTTGTATGTTTGGCATATAATTGCCCAAAATTTGTGTATGCTACATTGTACTGTAGTTTGAAGTTAGTTAGACATGAAGATACAACAATCCGCAGTGGTAGCCGGACCAGAATGAAGCGGATCTAAGGGTTCAAAAGGTAACTTTTTGTGTGCAATACTAAGAGTATATTCTAATGATCCAGGTTTGGAAGTAATAATTTGTTAAATAATTAAACTAGGTACTTCAAAACAAGCGACTTACAATGAGACAAGCAGAAGATCTTAGTACGTGTAGGAATATTCAATGATCTATTCTAAGCCCCTTAGCTGAATGATATATGTCAATCTAATAATGTTATGTGAAGTTCATAGTAATTCAAGGCTTCCAAGAAAAAAATGCCAAAAATTGTATGGCCTTCAGGTTGACTCAAATTTTGTATAGGATTTATACCAACGTTTAAGTAAAAGGGCTAAAATAATAAGAAACAAATCTATTTTTAATTGAATTGAATACCCAAAGATATCAAAACCCAAATACCAAAAAAATGTGTTGTAACATCTCTTCTCACCTCTGAAGCAAACACTTGAAACTTAACTACTTAAAACAATTCACTAGAATGGAAGTAAGATTTTATCATAAGTACAAAACTAATTTGGATAGAATTAATAACATCATACATGGGAAAACTTGAAGCTATGAACCAGAGTAAAACGACAATTGATGTGATCTAATGACAAAATGACGGAAAGTTAAATCATAAAGACTACATGTTTTACATAAGGAGCATAAGGAGTAGTACATCACCAATGCGACTTGCCTACACAGATTAAGTAAATAAATAAGTAAAATTATAAAAATTTCTACCTTCACTTTTATGTAAATACATAAAAGCAAAAGATTAACTCAACTTCTAGAATATCGATTCACTTTGTCTATCAAAGATTCCTGAATAAATCTATGCGATGGGTTAGCTAAACTTCCAAGGTGGTAGCTCTTCAATTTAATTCAGACGATCCCGAAGATTTTGACTATTATCAGCGCAACTTACAAAAGGAACACCAGGGTTGTCAATTCAAAATACACGTCATACTGCAGATTTGCTTCGAATTTATTTATTAATAAAATTAACATGGCGAAAAATATCGTTTGCAAATAATTTACATGAAACATAATTCTTAATATTGTGCACAATGAGATTGAGAGAAAAGTCCATCAGCAGGAATCACACACCAACCACCAAGATGGAAGGAGTAGATCCAGTCTACAATGCTAGGTACGCTTGATCAAAACTAGTACTAACCTAAACAATAATTATGAAGATTCTGATTTTTGAAACTATTTGCCTTTTTGAAACTATATGTCACATATTAATTCGGTTTAGTTTTAATCATAGATTAAGTTGAACAGCACTGCTGGACTTCGCCTGTAAAAATTGTCTTTGTTTTTCAACAATAAAGCCCGTTTATTATTATTATTATTATTATTATTACTACTACACTAATACCAAATTAAGTAGGAGCCAACATACTTTTAATATACAAACACCTACTTATTAAGTAACTTTTTTTTCAAACGATAGCCTGGCCATCGCCAACAATCATTAATCACAGCAGAAGATATTGTTATGTAATCCTTTTAAACTTAGGGCAAATAAAGATAGGCGCTTCTACATGATTGACGTTGTGTAAGAGAAAACTTTCTCATAAAATTGTTCACATATTCTAAAAATATTAGCGATAGAAGTGTAAATAAATAACAAGGTTACTATCGTTGTAATAGAATGCTATGTGTATGGAATCCTGTAATAAAAATGTCATGGTTAGTTTTGACATAATTACTGACGAATTACCGAATTACAGACACTAGCTAATATAATTATTGATAGAGTGCAAAAAGGTTACATATACTCGTACATACATATGTATATGAGACAACGGATTATATTATTTTAAGCTGTCCATATTGGACGTCTGTGTATAAAAGTGCTGGTTGTTGATATTTAGAGTTCAATAATCATCGAGAACAATGGAAAAACAACACACTTTAGGTACTTGCACTATTCTTATTTTATTTTATATATTTCTTTTAATTTTAAAGTGATTCTGGTAAATACCAATGGTGGTTGACATTGATTTTAGAAAAAAATCAATAAAGCTCGTTGAACTTGCATATTACCTCTAAAGCATCCGGTTCCAGAACTAATCGTTTCTTTGTAATGACTCTGAAGAGTACTTAAAGTTATTTTCAGTTTATGTTAAAATATTTTAAATATAACGAAAAGATAAACATTGGTGCATCGAAATCCCACGTTAACGATACAATATAAATAAATTATTTAATTTAAAGCAAATTTTAAATTCTAATTTGTTCACAATTTTTTCAACGAAAGTCATATTCCCAAGGTATTTTAGTCTACTTTTAGTTTTCTTTTATGTACTTACACATGTATGTACAGCCATGGCGCGCCATGGCGTGGAAGTGCACACAACGGCTTAATAACGCAATGCACGAATTGCTTAGGGTTCGAATCCCTACAGATGAATTTTGTTTTTTTTTTCAATTTTTAATTGAAAAGGGAAACATAATAGCACTCGATCATGGTTGTTATTGTAAAAATCATTGTCGTTGAAGATAAAAAAATAAAAAACATATATGATCTGTAGGGATTTGAACCCTAAACAATCCGTGCTGTGTAAACCCTTGCGCCACGGCCGCTTGCAGTCCTGTCATATGATAACAGCCTTTAATAAGGCTGTTAACATATATTTCTAATGAAATTCACGTGCATAGTATGTTTTCCCTCTGTCCCACTTGGCCGTGGAAACCCTGTATGTATAAAATACATGTTATCTGTATTATTATTTTGTAAAATGGAATAATTTAATATTTTGTGTTACATGTTTCATTTAACGGAGAGATATTTTCCATCGTTTTAGATCAAACATTCCTATTACCTTAAACATTGCCGCCACAATGATTTATCACTGTAAATCATGCAGCAACTATCAAACTTAATGAAGAGGAATAGACTTAACAATTTATCGTGATGGACAACATATACTCAGAAAAAAAAAACGAATATATTCATTACCCTGAATCGATTATCAGATTCGCAAATCTCTATCTTCTACAGTACGGCCTCTATAAAACTTTGTATGGCGAGAGTTGATTCCTAAAACTTGGATTGTTTAGTAGCCAACGAAAGTTGCACTTTAAGTTGCTCTCAATCAGGAACTTCATCTCTGATGAGCTTTCTACTAAAAATACTCTTGATGAGTTGCCAGATCTCTCATGCAAAGTAGCTTGAAATTATCTCCATTAATTGGAGCATCCGTTATTTTACCATGTTTCCCAGACATATTCTACGAATTTATCAATATCATTTCATCTTCTGCTTCGATATGAATTGGCAGTTCTTTTAATCTCCCTACTTATACGGTAATTTATCACCTTCGAACGCTAGAATTTCTTTCGGAATGTTGACCCTGTCCATGATTTTATTTGGCTCCGTAGTCTTCCGTTCCTAAAAATTTGAGTTTTAGCTCCCATCTGTTCAAAGTTGCTTATGTACGACACATGACATATAGTGCTATAGTGAACAAATCGGAGTCGTTGTCGAGTTAGCTCGACAGGAGCTTCTCGCGGTGGTGACTCTAAACTGCCATGAACCGGACTTACTATTCAGACTTTCTTTGAGGAAAGCATACTCATCATACATGCAATTAGCGATACTGATAGCGTTGATTAGCTGTCGATATTACTAGAACGACAGCCTAAACGTTTTTAGTTGTAATTTTGTCAGTTCCATAGACGTAGGAGTGTGCTATCATAAATTGCTTCTCAGACTTTAGCCAAGTTTCCTAAAGTAGACTTGTGCATCTTACAAAATCCACGAGAAACAAGCCGAGTTTGTTCGAGATTTTTATTACATTCCAGGTATAAACCCTCACATTTATAGTCGTTGTACGGTTCAACACACACCAATGCTACCATGCAATTTGTACTTCAGTTCGTTGACCGCCCTGTTGTAGAAGACGAATTCATGCGCTGATACTTCAGTGTCGTCTCTGACCTGTTTGGTACTACATACATTTTAGTCCTGCTCTTAGAAATCGGCGGAACATTTGCCCAGGAGTTTGATACTATGTAATACGACATTTTGAAAGATGAAAGAACTCACTTATTAGCCGCAAGTTGATTTTACTTGGCCTGGGGCTCAGCGGATTTTAACTACTTACTTCCAACTTCTATATATATATATATCTCCAGTGGGCTGCTTTCTTCTGACTTCTGAGACTATATCGTGTGTTGCCATAAGCAGTTATACCTCCGGTATGTAGCAGAATTCAAATTTAACCGGGTGGCTCTTTTTCGGCTTTCTTGGGAGAGACAGAGAAGGGTAGTCTGGTTCGTCTGCTAAGCAAACGTCGCTATACCCAAGTTATGGCACACTGGCTAACTCTGATAGATGTGGAAACTGCACCAATAAATGGGCAGTGAATTTCTTCCAGTCATATGCATTGGTGACCTCCTTGAATAGGAAAGTAAGTTCCTCCGACAACTAGCTCAAATATTTTTCACTCGTTGCGTTACAAAGTCGCTTCATGCAAATCTGGCATATCTCAAAATTGAAATCATTGTTAGAGTATCTGAAAAAAATATACACAGGCGTATATACATGGATGCACTTGTATCCCTGAACTTTCCTATATCCTACAAACTGTATTGTGAGAAAACGCTCTTCGTTGTAAGATTCCGGGTCATCTAGATTTTACGCGATGAATAAGTGACCTTGCTTTCTTATATTTTGTATATCTACACATTTTGTTAGTTATGAAGCTTAATGTATAATTTAAGAAGATACCATAATCTTTAACATGATGTTATATCGTAGCAGCTTAACAGCTTTTAT
>ML219506.1:26257-45738 GCA_004785975.1 Popillia japonica
CAGAGAAGAACTGAATAATAATAACGTGAAACGTAGGATCGATCGCTTTTTCATAATAGCTGTGTGAACACCGATTTAGAATAAGAATTTAGATAAATGATACGCTGATTAAAAAATTAGTAACATTAAATGCATATCTGCAAACGTAATATTTGCAAAAGTATAGTTCCTTGATCTACGATACATTAAGTAGTGACCGGCCTTCAAAATGATGTTACATACTCAGTCACTTCCTTAAATTTGGTTTAAATGAAGATAGAAATGTGAAGGCGTTTATTAATTATTATTAATAATAATTCAATATACTAAAATTTCAATTTAACGTCATGAATATAGGAAATTTCATTGACGTTCTAAAGTTAACCATCTTTGCGTAATATAAAAACACATACATGATGACCACGAAGTGATTCATACAAAAACAGCAGAAAAACCATTTTTTATTAAACATAGTAGTCCACATAGGTATGGGTTAAATTTTGTCATTTTTGCAACACAGTTTTCTGTGCTCGATTCTATCAATTCTTACACAATTACAACACCGCAAACTTATCCAATTGCATAATTATTAACGAATAATTTCCAAATATTCGATGAAAATCAATTTATGTAATTTTGTTTATCTTGTGCAAAATTACTGTCAAAACAAAGTGAGAATTTCCACACTTATATTTGTCAGACTACCATATAGCGTTTGAATGTAAAATATAATCATTGAAATGCAAGAACACTATTACTTACCGATGTTCTGGTCTTTAAAACTATAAATGTTTGTCGAATGCGGCAGTACCTTTTTAGCCAAATAATCTGGTTTAGTTTTAAGGTTTTGGACCTTAATCTATGAAGACATACGCTTATATTGGACGTTTTTTTTTTTACTCAAATACTGTTCATTTTACTTAAATATAAGAAACTATTGGAATACCATACGGACGGTTCTATTCATAATTTCGACATTAACGCTCAATATAAGAGAATATCTTTGTAGAATTAATACATCATATGTCATTCCAGTTGATCTTGTCGAAGTTGTTTCTTGCTATAGCTTTTGGGTTACCACATATTAATTTTGTAAATGTTATAAATCGGTTTCCGACATCAGTAAAATTGTTTGAGACACGTGGCAGTTGGGGTGGTGTCTGTTTAACTGCTGCCAAATCAAAACCGAGTTCTTTAAAAAAGCAATATTCCAATTTTTTGTCACAGCTGTGATGATTGGTTGCTATATATGAAGGTTACAAAGAAGAGAAGTTTTTTTTGCAAAAAGCTATCAATGATAAAAAGTTAACATTCTTCTCATAGCATGTTTTAAATATAGGCATTCTGATGCCAAAATATCAAGTTGAACAAATTACTTATCGTAGGTGTACCATTTCTAATGTCACTGAGTATATTAGGAGTTTTAGAAAACAAGTAAATTATTGTATTCTAACATTTAGTTTTACGTAGATGCTATTAGCAAAATAATTCAAGAATACTTGTTATGCAATGTCTCTGTGTAATTTCAGAGTTTACACATGTAATCATTTATAATTCCTTTTTCATTGGATATCTAATCATTTTGATTCAGTTTATTATTTCACTAATGGTTTACAAAATAGTTAGTATTTCGTCTGTTTAGTTATTCATATAACCTAATTCTTATGCATACTTATCTGTAATTTGTTTGTACTCTCACTATTTTAAATATACACTGCACTCACGCCAGCTACCAGACATAGTAGTATGGTAGTATGTAGAATTAGTTCCAATACAACTGTCAGTTAAATTAGTAAGTAGTTGTTATAATAACAAGTCTTAAAAATATCAAAGTAAATTTTATTAGGTAATCCAAATATTTATGGTAACAATTGTGATCAATCCACTTGTTAGATATGTATGTCTGGAGCACATTAATAGTTAATCATAATTTCCTTGTGAATTTTCATGGGTGGTGTATGATGAGACAGTCGTATCTAGTACATGAAACAATAGTGGAAATATATTCATTTAGGTAGAATTTGGGTACCAATGACTATGCTGTTCTATACTGAAAAACCATTTTTTTGTCTGTTCAATAATTTTAATAACTTTGCGGGCCATTTTGCCTTTTTCCTCGGCGCCAATTGCTCTATCCTAGAAATGAAAAACTATTTGGGGAATCTAAACATGAGAAGCCTTTTTTAAAAATGTTTTAACGCTTATGCTTTTTATTTCGTTCTTTTTCTAAAGTGCCTAAATACGTTGGTCGAGAAATAAAAATCCATTTGGGGTGTTGAAAAGAGAGAATTGTTGTTCTGGCTCCTTTTCGGTCGTATTTAAATTATGGATGCACGCTCCAATTGACTTAGTTCAGAAATTAAAAGTATAGGTGGGCATTTAAAAATAAAAAACACATTGTAAAGTTCTTTGTTGGTTTTAAGGTAACTTTGGTTGATTTTGGATAACTTGGTTGGATAATGGTTTCTTTTTGTATTTTCAATTTCTACGGCTCTATAGATATTTGGATACTTTTGGAGTGCATAAAAATGGTGATTTATGGATTTTTATATGCTTTTATAGTAATTATACTTGCTTTTGGGTAATTTTCAACGGGGTTTTCGTGTGTTAATTAACTTGCAGGAATGAAAAGTTGTACTGGAGTGTCTAAAAACAAGAGATTTTTTAAAGTTTTCTGGGTGCTGATTTTAGCTAATTTTGAACCATTTTTAGTGTGCCAAATATATGTATCGAATTGGAACGGTTTCATTAGCTTTATACATAGTATTTTCTGCTCAACAATTATGGTCTGCACTAGATATTTAACAAGTAATTGTTGATATTGATGACATCTAAAAGCAATGGCTCAAAATATCTGAATTCTGTAATGATTCCAAAAGTACTATACGTAAAGGAATTACAAAACAAAAAAAGTCTTTCGTTCCTATTTCGACCAAAAACTTCAAACATGTTAAAACTTTAGGAGCACAGTTTTCTATATAACATATGGCTCTATCATGTGAATGAAATGCATTAAGAAGAGTAGCGCTCTAAAAGAAACTTCACTAACTGAAAAATAAAGAAAAAATTATATTCAAAAAGAAATTTTTAATAGTATGCTGATCCAAATGAAAGAAATCTCTTAGTGCCAGGTGGTTTTAGCAGCAATGCACAATTACAGTTTTAGTGCATATCAAACAGTGTAATCATTTATTCTATATTCCCTCACACTACTTTTACATTATATTTAAGTAAACATCCAACTATCCAAGTCGAAAAATTGTGAAGTAAGTATTCCATGAAGATTATTTTAAGACGCCCAACATAATATGATATAATGCAGTATATGTATGTATGTATGTAACATATGTCTACGTGCTTGAAACGCGTTTGTTTTACACAAAGGCACTTTTCGACATACAACCCATATTTGTGACGTAACCGTCATTTGGGATATGACGTCATTGATATTTTTTTCAAATGGCAACACCCACTTTCGACCATGCCAATTGAAAGAGCGTATCATTCTATATAGGATGACGATAGGATAACTAAATTTTCTTTCTTCGATATTTCAAGCCGCGAATAAGATATTGAGATACCGTTTTCACTAACCTATTTAGGTATCATTTTACTACATTTTTATGGAAAAAAAGTCATATTATTGCATTTAATTTTTCGCAATTTTCTGTTATTATGTCGAAAAATGTGCTCTAGCGTCATCACTAAGAATTAGACATATGATAGATAAGATGCATTTGATAGAACAATAAATGCTTTTTCCAATGAGACAAAGTTTGTTAAAATCTGTTCCGTCATTTAAGAGTTACAGCTGTTTATTAAAAAAAAAACATCAAATTACGCCCCACCACTTTATTTTAATAGACCACCACACCTTCAATTTCTAAGGATGTCGAGTGCGATACTCGTCGACCAGATTTAGGTAAATCACGAACATGTCCAAAGTTACGGAATTTACACTCAATATTGCTTGCCATGCTTTGGCTAATGGGACACCGACCAGGATGAATTTCATTGAATAATTCAACTACCTACTTCTTGTTGGGTGCGTATCGTGTCTCCAAACATTCTCGGTCGTTAACACAACTGTCAGAAAAGCATAATTTCTGCAGTTTCGGCATGGGCGAAATTGTATGTTGCCATTTAATAGAATTGTCAATGACGTCATATCTCGAATGAAGATTACGTCAAAAATATGGGTCTTTGTCAAAAAGTGCCTTTGTTCAAAACAAATTCGACGTGTCAGAGGATTTTTTCGAAAAACTCTTAATTTCCGAAATACTAAATTTATTCGTTCGAAAGCAGTGTATACATTCTATATGTTATTACTAATATTAACGTATGCTGTATATACATACTTGATTTTTGTCACAATAAAAGAATGCTGCTGTATAGCACAAAATTTTAAATAATATAATATTAAAATACATATTTCAAAACGGAATTTAAAACTTTATTCGTTGTGGCCACACATCTGCTATGTTAGTGAAGCTTCACATGAGTAAAACTATTTCTGTAACATTGTGTGAGAATCTCTTTTAAATTATATTTCCAACATTATAAATAAGAGGAATTTGACGTTAATGTTATGTATAATTATACAAATGTTATTATCTCCTTCTTTTATAAGCTCCTTTCTAAATGATCCGCTACTTATTGTTAGTCTTCCTCCTATATTATTTAATATTTATTTTAATAAGTTCCGTAAACCATGAAACTAATGCGGCTCCTTATTAATTTTTAATTATAAAATTTTAAGTTTCTTTCATTGTATTCTGATGCAACTTTGCAGTAATATTTTACAATTAAATATTAAAATATTCGTAAGACACCAGCAAAAACGCCTCCACTTCTTTCAAGTCAACGCGATATATAGCAAGTTATTCGCAAATTGATCTTTGTTAATCGCACGAGGAACTTCAATCAAATTTGCATATTTTATGGGAGTGGTGACTTACTGCTCATCCTATACAAGTGTTAAATATTACATGACTAAATGAACCGATAACGAGCAAATTTTCCGTAGCATCGTATAATATAAGTTATGTAAGAAATTAATATCAACATTTCCTGAATGAACCTATTAAAATTAGCTAACCATTGGCATTTTATTAAAAAAAATGAACGAATTCAATATTCTATATATAACTGACATTGAACCTTTTTGTTGTTATAAAATTGCATAACCCAATTAGTTTGTGGATTTTTGGATGGAGTTGCCCTCACCATAGATAAAAAGATAAATAATTTATTATCAATTATTATTATCTTCTCTAAGTTTTGGAGAAATGCTGTTGACCTTTAGGTAACTAAATTTTATTTAACATGAGCATTTGAAAAGACGAATTTAAGTAAGGTAATATCTATTGACATTATTTTAATGACTAATCTAGCATACCTACATAAATTAGCGAAAATCAATGAAACATGAATAGCAGTGGAGTTGCGTAATAATTTTTATATTTTATAAGATTTCATTATATTATTTGATTTACCAATTTATGTGCACTGTATTAGGTATCGTACATCAAAAGCTTCTTGCCATGCCCACCTCCAATTTGCTCATACTATTCATATTCATTTACAAACTTCTCCAGAAAATCGGCTTTCAACATCGGCAACATCTCAATGCTATCGAATTACTAAAGGAAGGCAATATCTTATCGGAAAGCCTATATAGCCACTTTATTGAACGCAAGCGCCTTATCCATAGCCTACATCGTAAGTAATATCAATTTAACTATTCTCAATTTCTACGATCTTCAGTAAACTTGTCCTTTCACCCAATTACAAATTTTCTTTGGTAAATGTTTGTCTCTATCTGACATCTATGAGGCACGCAGCATGTCATTTTGAAGTTCTTCTCTTTGTTTAACAACCGAACATACCCGTATAAAATACACTCCTGTTTTATCCATATATTGGGAGACTCTTCATTAAGATCATATACTATTATGGAAAAATAATGAGGAGAAGTTCCATCATGTTGAAAAGTTATTTGTGCGGCTCAATATTTATCAGTGTTTTTTTTTGTCGAGAGCTTTTAAAATGCAAGACTTAATAGCATACTGCGATGTTTTCTAATACTTCATTAAACTTACTGTTAAAAAATATAAGTGCGTATATGGTTGGTTCATGTTCACGTTTTTTGGTAATTATGTGTAGCACTCGCTCTGATTGTTGTGTATAATCTATGTAATCTTCATCTTAGGACACATTACTAATAACAAAAGCTTAGATTTTTCACAGGTAGAGAAAGGAAAATTTAAAGAATCTGTAGGAATACTATTGAGGAAAACTACTAAAAATTTATTGTTCTTATTTGTTAGCGTAAGTTTGTACCAGTTCTTTTGTTGGTCTTCAAAAGAATTTTATCTCGCTTTGTTTTGCTATATCTATCTATCTATCTACCCATTCGAATATTGCTTAGCAATTTAGGGACCTGACTGCACAATTTAAAATTGATTGCTACTCTCATGTCAAAGTAAACTATCCGCTTGCATCATGTATTTTCTTTTAGCTTGCCTCAAATATGCATGAAGGCCATTGTGAGTTTCTGAATAGTTACTTCAAGATAGTTTCATAGTGTGGCGAGTTGCTAATTAAATGTTTTACTATGGACCGGTAACTAAGGTTGCAAATTAATCCGGAAAATTCTATCATTATTTACGTAGTACACAAAGCTATAGATCTGCCCAACTCTCTCATATTCTGAGGCAGCAGACCCAGGTGGCGCTACTGACGTGACTGTTTGCGCATGCGCAAAATTTGTAATTTCTCTTTAAAAAAAAAGGATAACAACATATTTTATGTTTGTAACATTTTTGTTGTTTATAAGTTCCCTTAACTATCCAATAAATATGTCAATGTATTTGCCATAGTATTTGTGCCATTTGTACTAGTAAAAAGAAAATAACCCGTTATTAGCTAAAAAAGGCTGCATTTCATTATCCACAACATAAGTTAAGAAGCATTTACGACCTTTTGGTCGGAAAGTCAATCAAGTAAGACAAAAATAGGATGCAAATCCTGAAATAGAAATATCTGTGGATTATGGCGAAAACACAAAAGGATATAGAACGTTAAAGGAAATCAACACTTGGACAGAGGTTAATGATTGCCCGGAACACAAAGAAATTGTTAGAAGTAAATAGGTATTAACCATAAAGAAAATTTAGGAGGAATAAATCAATATAAAGCTCGTTTAGTAACAAGAGGTTTTGAACAGATTGATGCAGATTTTGATATATAGGTACGCGCCTGCAGCAAGATTAAAAACATTTAGAATTTTTATGGCAATAGCCAACAAAATGAAATTACCCGTCATCAGTTCGACGTAACTGAAGCTTTTTGTCTGGAGGCAGACACAAGAAACGGTATATATGAAGTTGCCGGACGATAAATTATGTAAGTTAAATCGTTAAATTTATGGAGTAATTTATAATTTTTGATTCCAAAAGAGTTTGATATATGTATTTGAGTTTTTATTGTGGTTCTTAATCGTATATAAAATTATATTTCTGTAATTGTGCGTTTATAGGTCTATCACTAAAATGTTACAATCTTCCAATTCTTGTTTTATTCACAGATTACTCTTGTTAATATTGGGGTACTATTTTATGTAATATGAAAGTTAAAAAATTCCAATTGATTTTATTACAGCAGACAGAAGGCAAAATCTAGTATTTTAATAAGATCATTTGATATGCAATAAATATATGTACGAACTATTTCAAATTACACAATTTTCCCGCCATGTAGCGATCGTCCTGCCATCTACGCATGCCGTTCAAAAATGAGAGAAAGAACGAAAATATTACTTCTCCTTCTCAAAAATATCGGATTAATTTTTATCGCTTAGTTACTGGCCTATAAGTAGTCTGGACTATGGATTACGAGGGTGGTCTGAAATGTTTCCGACCTTAACGTAAAGATGTCAGTCCTCATCAATAAAAGCTAAAGTCCCTAGATACATAAAGTAGCGCCATAGGTCGCCATATTGTGTCCGTGCGAAATTCAAACATTTTTATTTCTAAAAAATAACTTTTAAATTACATTTATTAAGTGCGAAAATGTGACTCTCTTGAATTGTATTTGAGACTATCTTGAATTGTATTTTTAAACTTTAATTCTGGATTGCAAAAATGGTATTTTGCAATCTATATAATAATAATAATAATTCATGCCTTAGCATCCCCCAACAGCTTGCGCCAATTACAGGGGGCATCGGCTGGCCATGAGTTATTATTACGCCTGCGGCTGTAGACCGACTTAAGATGTTATCTTTCCGCATTTGCCGTGGAATTTGGGAAACTACAGAAAACCAAATTCAGAAAGACCGCACCGGATTCGAACCCGATACCACCAGACTGTGAAGCGAGCGCGCTAGGCACTGCGCTACACAGCCGGTATAGATTCAAAACTAACTTTTAACGTATTCAAAAAGATCGTTTTCCTTATTTATCAAGAAAAAAAGAAATGTTCAAAAGAAAGGCTTTATTAACTGGCATAATGGAAATAATATATCGTAAACAATATCGTCATCAAAAAAGGAAAACAATCATAAAATGCGAAGTAACAATTTGCAAATGACGACACATATTGCCAATGTCATTTAAATTTAATAAACAACTATCAAGTTCCGCCATATTGTGTCCTACAAAATTACTTCTCTCTCTGGACCATTGAATTGCGCTACTTTATGTATCTAGTGACTTTAACAAAAGCTAGGGAATGTGATTATGCATCGTTTGATAGGTACCCACTAAAATTGCAGCCATTTGGAACACATAATTTTTTGCTAATTGTTAGAGTCAGTAGTCAATGTGAGTGTTTTTGTGAAAACGGAAAAAAGCGAATATCAAGCGGTCATTAAATATTTGTTTTTGAAACGCAAATACATCTACGTAAATCAAAGATGAATTGGACGCTGTGTACGAAGACTCAGTACCATAATTTACCACCATGAAATTTGGGCAGCTGAATTTAAACGAGGCCGTACCAGCTTAGAAGACGATGAACGTTGGGGACGGTCAAAAACTACGATAAGGTCGCTAAAGTTCACCAAATGATGCTAAACGACCGTTGCATTAAAGTGAAAGATATAGCAAGAGCTATGAATATGTTCAAAGAATGTGTTTGCCTCATATTGAATCAACATTTAGGCATGAGATAGCTGTCTGCAAGTTAGATACCGCGTTTGCTACCGTTAGATCAAAAACCGATTCTAATGAACATTTCCAACGTTCTGTTGGCGAAATTTAGACGCAAAAAATTAGAATTTTGGCGCCAGTTAATTACTGTCGATGAAACGTGGATACACCATTAGACACATCAATACAGTCAAAACAGTGGACTACGAAGGAAGAATCGGCTCCAAAAAAAGGAACAACTGCTTTTTCGGTTGCGAAAGTGATGACGACTGTTTTTTGGGATAGTCATGGGGTGTCGATCTTCAAACAGAAAAAACTATTATAGGAGCATACTACGCATCATTACTTGACAAGCTAAAAACAGAATTTGCGAAAGACGGCCACATTTGCTAAAAAAAAAAAATTATTTCAACGAGAGAACCTCAGCGGTTAACATGGCTAAAATCCACGAATTACGGTTTGGACTGCTTGGTCACCCTCCTTATTCACCGGATCTAGCCCCAAGTGACGGTTTTTTTTGTTCCCTAATCTAAAAATTGCGCTCGGAGGATAGAGATTTTCGTCAAATGAGGACGCCATCACCTTCGTAAAAAATTATTTTGCAAAGAAAGATGCCGAGTACTATTTGGATGGGCTACAGATACGGGAGCATCGCTTAGAAAAGTGTGTAGACTCATGTAGTCTCCTTACGTAGAACAATAAAAATAAATTTAATAAAAAAATATCTTTGTTAGGTCGGAATTAGTCTACTTTTATATTTTGCACCTTTTATACTTTAAACAGCTAATACTTAAGCAAAACAAAATCGAGGTAATAACGAAATACATTTCCAAATCATCTTTAAGATTAAAATACCACCGACTCAAGTTACGTAGGTAATTTTGGTATTTACACATTTTAAACAAAATAATAATTACCACAAATATACATTCACAAACCTAAATTACACTCGCAAATACGAATTTTACTCAACATGCGAAACATATAATTACAACCGTTTACATGCCTCCAAATTTAATTGACAAAAAAAATAATATGCATCTTACGCGCGGATCTTATAGACATATAGCAAGAAAAATAACGAGAATGATGATCTAGAATACTAAAAAAAAAGAAATAGTAATCGATAAAGCACCGCTCCATTACATTGCAAGAAGATCACCGATCGATATCCAAGAATCCATTTCTAGGACGACCCGCAATCAATTCATGCGGTCGAAAGAGTGGCGTGAGACTTGTATAAATACAGATTTCACCACACGTGTTCTTTTAAAATACGAACGGTAAAGAATCAAGACACATCATGAAGCTTTTGGTAAGTATGAGTAAGAGAATTTAAACACACGCTGGGATTATTTCACCTTTCACCGAATACATTTAATTGGTATTCCGCGGACGACCTTTAAACTTTTGTGCAATATTCGAAATTAATTGGAGCAGTTCACTAGATTGTACAATTTGTATATACATGTTAAAAAATGTGTAATACTGATTATTAAAGTTTCTTGACATTGTCACACATCATCATCATTTTCCGAATTTTAGAATTTTAAATGATTTTTAATTTTTAGTTAGTCGCTTTCGTCCTAATTGGCAGTTGCTTTGTGCAAGGCCTACCACAAAGAGGAAACCCAGAGCAATATGATGATCTTAGCCAATACAAGCAGCAGAGGCAACCCCAACAAGAACAACAGTACGAAAGATCAAGAGAATCGACAACTTTTATTCCAATTTTGAGGTTTGAAAAAGAACAAGGCGAAGGTGGAAGTTACAAAACTGCGTAAGTACAGGCAATTTTAATTTTATGCAAATACTTTTAATTTAAAATGTCCGTATTTTGGGCCTCTAATTTAAGAATTGGTTAAACATAAACTTTAGCAATGAAAAATCAGGAAAAGAGCCAACCACTTGTTTATAACAATTGAGTTAAAATGTGATTATTTTGTAGTTGTACAAACATTAAAGCTTTCATGTATCTATTGATCTTTGAAATACTACCTATTGCAGCGAAAAACTTATCTGGTTTCTTTTTTTTTTAGTCTCATAGTCAATTTTCAGCAATTCCTTTCTCAATTATGTTTGAAAACAAATTTATATATCTACTTAGTTTTGTTTTAAAATCAGAATCAATTTCAAACTAGTTCTGAACAGAAAGAGAACCCATCATAACTGATAATATCTTGCTAAACTAAAAGCCATGTTTTTTCTAAATATTTTGCTAGATCCCTATCTCTCAGTGTTGAATGATGGGCAACTTACATTTTCAATTTAGACATTTTCATAAATTTTTTAACAAAACTTTTTTAAAGCAATTTAGAATGTTGGATTCATAATTAGCAATTGTATTGCCATGCTTAATGTTCTGTTGTATCCACAGCATTACTATACATATTAGGAAATGATAATTTCTCTCGCATTTACTTCTTCCCGAAATGGAAATCAATAAATTGCTTCGCTTTCAGTCTTACATAGACAGATAGATAGGAGACGGTAGATAACCACACAATTGTGTTTATTCTGACATTTAACAATTCATATGTACATATGTATATTATATTACAACGAATAACATCTAATTCGTTAATTTATCATGCATCGGTATTTAACATTTTCTGAAGAATCTACTTGTACTCATTTGCAATATGCAATTACAGATAATTCTTCGCTACTAAATGAATTATTGTTAGTCACTTTCACTTTTGCAACGAATAAACTTACGTTGAAATATCATCATTACATTAACTATACATATTTCTAGATGGGAAACTGGTAACAACATTGTCGCACAAGAAGAAGGTTTCCTGAAAAGTTTAGGACCTGACCCAGACACTCCTGGCGAAGAGATAAATGCTCAAGTACAGCAAGGATCTTACACGTACACAGCACCAGACGGTCAAATCATCACGGTAACATACACAGCTGATGAAAGAGGCTTCCACGCCACTGGAGATCATCTACCGACTCCACCTCCAGTCAGTCCCGAAGTCCAGAAAGGTCTAGATTTGATTTATGCTGGAATCAGAGCTCAAGAGGTATGATTATAACTCATTTTCAAACAATCTTAGAATCAAAAAATTCTTCTGCATACTTATATAAGATTTTAATGCAATCCGAGTGCAATTACAAAATCATTTCACGTGAGAGCATCACAACCTTTAAGTTAACATAATTTATTCGTTGCCAGTTATTGCAACAAACGATTCGTATGTTGTATATATTGAGAGAATTATTTTCTTCTCGGCTAATATAAATCAACAAGACATGCAAATGAAGGTTGTGCGTAGTAACGACGAAATTCAACTTTCTACTAATAACCTAAAGGTGCGACTATATATCTCCTAGTGTACTCCAAATATTGACGTTATGTCATATGTTGTCGATATCACTTATGGATACTTGTAACGTTTTAAGGAATGTTTGAGAAATTGACATCAGGAATGTGTGCATTTCAAATAGTTATTAATATGGTGATTTTAAAGGGATAAAATGATCATCTCTAAAAGTTGTGGTAGGCTATAGAAAAGTTTATGATTATTTAATTGTTTAAACAATAAAAGAGAATTTAAAATCAACAATTTCTAAATAACAATCTCTTGGAAACTGGGGTATGTAGTTAATCTGGTTAAATAGATATGAAAGCTGTTTTATTTTCTATATATTATACAGTTAAACCTAATTAGCTTCTAATTTAATTAATGTTAAAGTCTCCTTGGTTATATATATATATTTATTTTAATTTTATTTTTCAAAAAAAACAAATTAAAATAGATTCATTTTCCATTAATCCTTACATATGTAATGCAATCACAGCATACGGCTGATTCATTTATTTTTTAACACCGTGAAACAGGTGGTTCCATTAATTCATGCATATGGCATCAAAAGCGATTTATATGTAACACGACTTTTTCCAACCGCAAGAAAATGTCAAGGTTAAATGTCGAAAAGGCAAAAAATTCGTAATTCAAGATGAGCTGCCTGACTTTTTTTGCGAATCGCTAATAACAAGCACTTATTTTTATAACATCATAAATTCCTGAATTCTTGTACGCCCATTTACCAATTTATGCAACAGAACTCGATAAATCATTTTTTATCAACAGTAAATTTATAAATAGCAATTTATTTACTTTCATTTCACATAGTTTCGTAAGCTATTTCTCTTTTTTAATGGCAGAGTGCGATTATTCATACATTTTCTTCTTCGTCAGATGATGGGTACTCTAGTCGATACCGTCTCTGAATCGAAGCTCGGACTACGTTTCACATAACGAACAATTAAGTAATTTTACGGCTTTTGCTCAACGTCGCAACTGACCTTTTGAGGATATTTGCTTTAGAGGAACGCTCACGACTTTTCTTCTAATGGGCACAGCATCATCTAACCTCGTGCGGTTTACCTAACCTAGTCGCAAACTATTCGAGATAACATTACATAATTCTTTCAGCGTAACTGTGGCAGTAATCAATGCCCGAAGCAGATGAGGCGACGTTTTCAATGCTACAGTAACGTCTGCTTTACATTAAATAGATAAAGAGGTTGCTAGACGATGTCTGTTTTATGGCTAAGGCAATTATAACGTCATCTGAGCTGTTAGAATTTTTATAATATTACGATATTAATATTAATGATTTCAAACGAACTTAATTAAACACATAGGTAGGAAAATATTATTATTATAACATTAGCTTATTAATGGTTCGTTCTTAGCTACAACACTTAATTGTTCGATGAAACTGCTGTCTCTCTCTTACTGTACCTTCCAACGCCTAAATAGCAAGATAAACTAATAACAAACTACCTTCGGATTTGGGAACATTAAATATTTGTCGTTGTATCATTCCAACATACATACATATGTATATCCCGCTAGATTCTCCAGTATATGCTTCTGCATCTAAATAGATTTTCTCCAAATTGTCTAAGTGGTATGGATACTCAAATAGCTAGCTTCTCCCAGTGTTGTTTCAATAATTTATTATCTACATTGATGAAACTTTAAACATCTAATCTAATATGATGAAAATTCTCGTTCGTATCTTTCTATATCTTGCCAGAAAACCTTCGTTTTAACTAATCTTCATTTTGAACATTTCGACCATTGTAGTACACCTTCCTTGTAATTTAAACCCAAAACGTTTCAATTGGTCTTGCTTGTGGTAACTACGTTAGGACAGTTATCCTGCTAAGGCATACACGATATATTGCTTGCATCCAGTCACTATTGTTGCATACGCATTCTGGTACGACACTAGGGCAGCCACGTAATTTAATAAATTCGTCAAATTTGGAAAAACGACTTTCAAAATAAACCTTAGCATCAATTTCTTTCCCGCTAACATGGCCAACAGTTGTTTCTGCTGTAAACTTAACATACTCAGAGACATTATCATCATTCCTAAAAAATCCAACTTTGGATTTCTGAATTAGAAGAGCTACAATAGTTTTACCCTATTTATCCCTATAATTTTGTTACTAGCGAAATCTTGATTTTGTAAGCCACGGGAACTGCACTTAGTTTTTATAGGTAGCCCAAAGTATTTGGACGATTTTCTAAGTTTCTAATTTATTCCGGATATCAAGTATCGTAATTATACTTCAATTATTGTATTTCAATTCCTAAGACGTTTTAGACGTTGGATTTCTTAGTGTTGAACCACAAAAAAATACTTCTTTCATGAAATCTTCGAGAAAAGAGAAGTAATGGACATGGATATATTTCATTAACCACGACTTACTTTTCTTGATTTCTAAATTTTCAAAAATAACTAAAAATTTATATTTGGAAGACAGTGGCAGTGCAAAATAAACTATGCAAAATAACCCCTTTAGTTTGGTGAATTTCTTTGTACAGGTACAACAAAGTTGGGATGGTTATGGGGATGGCATTCCGTCTCCATAATCTTTGGCCAAACTATTTTTCTGAACGATTGAGCCTATGGTTAAATTGTCGGGTCTAATTAATTTTGCTTTATTGATTGTAAACTATGTCAGAAACATGCTGTGCAACGCTAGAATTTGAAAAATATTTTTAATTTTCATTGGGTATTACAATTTACTTACTGCAAAAATTTCTACCTTTTCTATAGATTGGATTGTTTAGCTTGTCGAAACTATTTCGCAAACATGTGAGCGAGCAATTTTTATTCATAATTTTACTTTGGTAAAGGTTTTGGTACTAAAAACAATGCAAGGATGAGAAGTAACCAGAAAAGATTCCAGATCTTTACAAAAAGTCATAGATTCTTCAAAAATTATTCTATAATTAATTATTTTCTAATTTAGGTTCTTAACAAAGCTTAAGTAAACTTCAATTATCACGCTTAACCAGATTTTTCATAATTTTGAACTTATTTTTCAAGTTACTCTCAATTTAAGAGGTTCCTAAGAAGACTGGAAAGGAAAGCAAAATAAGCTATCTTTTGCGGGATACAATCATGGGAATCTATTTTCTTCTTTTTTGCAATTAAATCTTATACTCTCAAACCAAATCTGCGGAAGCCTTAACCATAGTCGGGAAAACTATACCCTTCCAGATTCTGAAACAAATATTCTACCTGGTGCAAGTATGATGCGTTTTATAAGTCATATAGTGATTTGGTGTGGACCATTTTGCGTGGTACACACACGCAACTATAAAACACAAATAAATACCCAAATATAAATAGACATGTTGCACTGATTTAGACTTTCGCACTTCGCAAAACGATTTACATTCTCGGTTTGAATTTCTGGGATTTCTTTCTGGTACATTTGTGTTCGTCCCCTATTTAATCATAACATTCGTCATAATATGATGCAATTATATAATACGCAGCTTTAATTCCAGCAACAGTTCTTAGATTCTACTACATTAACACAAAACAAATTTCTAACTTTAAATTTCTAACTTTACTACAAATTAATTTAAATTTTCAAAACAGGAAAGTAATTCATTTCAGACATTATTACCACATTGAATTCTTAAAGAAATTAGATCTGCATTAAATAAATTAAAATATTCCATACTTACATCTAGTGACTAAACTTACAATTTCTCCACTTACCTTAGGCGGTAATCTCTAGTGAAAGGATATGTTTATTTTGTGAAAACTAGATTTCTATCACAAACACTTATTTTGCTTTAAGCGCATTAATTAAAACGATTTAATTTGTTATAATTTTGTAATAGTGACATAATTAACGTCATATAAACTCTTTACGAATCCATGCTTATGTATAAGTAAATTTGGTATTCAGTGTTAATAGCTTTCACTCATTGCCACGGCTAATAGTTCATCTACATGAAGAAATAGGATTTCCTTATTACAGTTTGAAATTATAATAAGGAATATATTAGCAGAATTTGGAGGAAACTCTTGCTCCAGCGGAAATGCATACTAACAAGTGCTAATTATAAAGTTCATATAGGATTTTATATTTTCACATACAATACATTTCCTAGTTAAATAATAGTTATATAATACAACAAAAAGGAGTTCCCATACAATGTTTTGTTTGGTTTTAGGAAGCTGCTGCCAATCAACCAATCAAGGAACCTCAACAAGGACGAAGAGACAATTTAATCCCACAGGATTACAACGGCCAGTATAAACAATAATTCTAATCTATTCTTATTAATACTAGTTATTCGAATTTTTTGTGTGATCGTGAGAAACTCAAAATTGATAAGAAATTACGGTTAAATTATAAACCTAAAATAGACTGAAATGTATTCTAATTTAACACTCACATAATAATAAATAGTAGAGTAGTGCACATTTGTAAGTTCTTATCCACTTTGAGTTTGGAGAGATTTTTTGTAATTTTTTTTTTATTAAAAAATATAAGGAAAAATTTGAAAATTGTGTTTCATTAAAGTAGTTTTAAAAACTTATATATAAACTGCCAGTCATCATGAATCTGCTTATGTTGACATAAGTGTTGATTAACTAGATGAGAATGATCGTCAAATGGTTCTCATTCAATATACATACGTATGTACTATCGCCGCCAAAAGTAGCGAATCAGATTTCAAGCGATATGACCTTTCGTATACCTGCGTAACGTCCGACTAATCGCACTGGGCGACTGTAATTAGAGACGGATACCTACCTAGCAGGTAAATTTGGGGCAGAAGAATTTGCAAGAAATGCAAAGCTATTATATATAATATTATTTACCATCGTGATATTGACTTGATATTATAAATAAGTGCCTACTAGAATTATTAAATAGATTTCGTAAACACAAGCACCCTTTTCTATTTCTTGATAGTAAATTATATATGCGTAAAGCATGCATGTTTTACACTTGCATATTTTAAACCATACTCTTCTTAATATAGTAACACAATTTTATTTATAGAAAACAAAGAATTGTTCGGAAAGCGGTATTAAGAAACGATTTTAATAATATTTAAAGAAATTTACTACGAATTCCCTTAAATTCCTAATGTCTTTGAAATTACAGTAAATGCAGTATTTATTGGACGGACTAAAACTTCTTAAGTTCTTGTTTTTCAACGAATATTGTACCGTTAACGTCGGAAAATTTTAAATATATTTTTAATTACGAACATCGTTCAAATCCTACAAAATTCTTAGGAATAATAGACATTTTACTATCAGACACATTGTATATTTTACGCTGTTTGAATTAAAATATTAGGCGAATATATTAATAAAATAATATAAAAGTCGATCCATAGTTACACGTTCTATTCTACAATTTTATAATTTTTGCAATTATTGTTTGAATCATATTTTGCATGAGAAATTTATCCTAAAATTTCTTTTTCTTCAATTAATTTGGTTACGTTTTACCTTAGTTTAGCACATCATATTTATTTCCAATATATCCATAACTCGCTTCGTTTAAATTCATTTAAATGCTCGCTGCCCTTTAGCTTGCAGGTATACGGCTTGGTACAACTGCCCAGTTATTTTACCTGAATAAACGATTCAGGACCGAAAGGCTATAATAGACGCGTTTTATTGCAGTTTGATTCGCTACTTTTGGCGGCGATAGTACATGTTGTGCATGCAGCTGCTAATAGTATTCAAAACAAAAATAAGAATGCAATCTCCCTCAACTTCAACATACTTGTACCATCTTTTTTATAGCGACTTCAAAATAAGCTTTTTCTCTATTATTTATCGTTTGTAAAATAACATCTTCTAAGCTGTTTACTTAAATTTCTTAATGAAAAGAAGTCACACTGGAGTAAATCTGAATTAAAATGAAAGTAAATAATCCAGCTTAAAGAAGTGATGAGTGATCAGGTCCCATATCATAAAGAAGTAGTTGTTTAACATATGTACATAAATGATCTTGTAATCTCCTTTAGCAAATATTCATGATGAACAAATTCTGCTTAATCGCACTCACAATTGCCTAACAACTGGGAGTATATATTTTCTGTAGTCCTTAAAATAGCTAATTAGATAAACATTGTGCACGAATTTTACGTGCTTACATAATAACTAAATGGCAATAAACTTATATTAAAATTATAAATTCAATATCATAACGCATCAAATGATTTTTAACTTAAACTCAATTCAAATTTAGCTGTTTTCACCTGTCACAACCATAAATGAATAAACATGGAATAAACTAATGAAATGTCAACATTCGACATGTTTACAACTCACGTGAAATTACTAATCACCTTTCATTTTACATGAGGTAATTCCTCTATATATAAACGGTATTTCAGCTAATTCATTGTGGCTCGAAAAACCACACGCATATTTACGATGTTATCTTGCCCATAACGTTTGTATTTAGTGAAAGTGCAAGGAGTTAAAGGTAGGAGGCGAGTTATATAACATCCCAAATAATGTCAACGGTTTCTTCGCAGGCGAGACGTAGTCTTAAAAGATGCGCTCTTGTGAAATATAACCGATAAAGTAGGTGCAAATAATTCAGCGACATTCTGCACCTACTTATGTATATTGAAGCATTCGAAAAAATACGTAAACGTTTTCCTATTCATTACACAGACGAGATTGAGGTCGTGTAAGTCACAAATACGTTTCTTAACTCACATATGTACATATATGTATGTATATATCTAGTAGCAATATGCAGATGCTCTGTACTTACATATACCTATAAGTAGGTTCGAACACTCTTATTTTTATTATGTGTTGAAGTGCAATGGCCTACAAGTCACTTTCATATTATTGCTATTGAACTTGCACATTTTCTCATTGGACGACTTTTTCCTTTCTATAGGCCAACTGTCTTGTTACAACTACAGAGTTCTCTAATACAAACTAATGTTTTTTTTTTCTTAATATTTTATCAATCAATTTTGTTCTGATCTGCAGAGAAATATTTTCAAGCATCACTTCGACCGTATG
>SMLS01074255.1:0-10225 GCA_004785975.1 Popillia japonica
TGTACTTTTTTTCAATAAAATCAGCTTCTTTAAAATCTCTTTTATCGCAATTCCAAATTTTATTAGTGCAGATACTGCTAGTCTTTTTACAGAAACGCCAAATCCAGAATTTTGCAGTTCACGAAGCAGAGATTTCCAAGCCTTAGATGCAAAACAATGCAACTCATTTTTTTATCAAAATAACTTTTTTACTATAAGCCTGACTTGTGCTTTAAAGCACATACAGACGCGTCAATGTATTATCTACTTTTGGTTAAAATACCAAGTCGATTAAGCGACTTAAACGACGATGAGAGGTTTTTCGCGCTTTACTCAAAACTATTCGAATGTCAAATGTCTGGTTTTGCATTTATACGCTTCCAATAATAGTACATATATGCGAATGTAATGCGAAGCCCAACTATGGGACCATAGGCTTTAAAGTGGATCTTCCCGATGAAGCCCAGCGTACAGGTTTCAGAACGTACGTAAACAAAATTGCTGAAGCCAAATTGGCAGGTTTCATGGGAATAAATGTTGTCCAAACTTTCTTGTTTCTCACTATCTTCTTCTCTGTCATTCCATTGAAGTCCTCGTTTTTTCTTTTAATTGTTCGCTACCACATTATCTCACTTTTTCTCTGGTCTTCCTCTCGGTTTCTTTTGAGTTGCCTCCCTTTATTTGCATGTCTTGTTTCTTGAATACGTACCACATGTCCAAACCACCTTAACTGTTTCCTCTCAATGGTTTCCAAGAGAATAAATTCTACTTTTAATTCTTCCCTTATAGCTTCATTTCTTATTTTATTTGCATGTGTAACTCACGGCTCACTGCTCTCAGACACTTTATTTCAATGCCTTGAATTTTGGCTGAATGCTGGAGTCATTACTCAAAACTGTAAAATCTGGTCTGCAGAAAATCCACAAGAAATCGTTCATCTCCAAAACCGTCTTTGAGGATTGCCAGTTTTAATAATCACATCCAATTACTGCCATGCATCTAATATAAAAGTTTCTAATTCGTTAAATTCCTACTGACCTTAAACTACAAACTCGAGCCGCAAAATTATCTAAATCAATACTCAATTACTCTAAAAAGCAACCGAATTGAGAAGCCAATCACTACTATCAAGATCTAATCATTGCAATAGTTACAATACAAGTATGGATAATCTGCAAAAACCAGAGCTCGCGGTTAATTTGCTGTATTGAAGCATTTGCGTTGGGACGCCGCCTTCCATCTGAAAATAAGATTTGGTTTCTTTTATAAACGAATAAGGGGTGTTCGACGTTCGATAAAAACGGAAGATCTAGCGATAATTTACTCTACACTATACCCTAAACAGTCTTATTAAGATTTGTACTTGGTTTCTTTCGTTATCATTGAGATCAAATGCTTAATTAACATAATCGGCCAATACGAATCATCCTGTATATATAAAAAAATAAATAAAATAAAAAATGAATATATTTAATATTAATATGAAGGTA
Source organism: Popillia japonica (assembly GCA_004785975.1). Lineage (NCBI taxonomy): Eukaryota > Metazoa > Arthropoda > Insecta > Coleoptera > Scarabaeidae > Popillia > Popillia japonica. The sequence goes on from SMLS01074255.1 coordinate 1,470, forward strand.
TAAAAAATAATGCAACTAACCCAACAACCATATTAATACGATAAAAACGTGTAATGAAATGTTGCTGTGAGAAAACGAATAAAGTTAAAAAAATATATATTTATTTCCCCCATTTAGTGTTCTAAACTTGTTAAAATAAATAAAACGTGCATGAATGTTTATTCTACATAATTTGTGCTAATTATTCTGATACAAACCCTGATTAGTTGATTCAGTGTTCGGAGATTTTTGTAGTACGAAATTTTGTATTGTTGTTTGGTTTTCTTTAACAACTACCTGTACAGGAGTGGCGGGCTTGTATCTGTAACAAAAAAAAAAACGATGAATAAAAGGGAGATCTTGTAATGTTTTGACAATAAGACATATTACCCATATGCGTATGCTGCAATTTCATAAGTATCCGGTAATAACAACCTCCAGTACTCCCCATTAGCGGTGGTGCTAACATTATGATTTATTCCAGTTACCATAATAACTGCATCCTTAATCGCTGAACCGTTCTCATCTGCAACCAACCCTTTAACGCCCCAATGCACAGCCTCTATGTAACTTAATAACGGCTCTTTGTTATTTAACCACTCCCCTGCTAGCTGTTCAACTGGGGGATATTTACAGCAACTTAATTCGAATGTTACTTCGTAACAGTTCGAATGGACGTAATTGAAATCTTGCATTCCTCCTACGAAAAATAAAGATTGATCACATTTTTTAATCAAACAAATGATAAAGTGCAAAACTGACCGTTTAATTCATACCACTTCGCCCCATTCGTAATTCCTCTATCAAAATATTCATCGTTGCAAGCATCTCCTTTCGTCATAACCGGATGCTTCGAGGCATACAGAAGCGCTAGCTTTTCGAATAGCTGATCGTCCGGGCTTTTACTCCCCACGCAACAATCGGCATTCGTCCTAAGAAGAAAACCTTATTAAGATCTACTAAACGGATTTGTTAAAGCTGCCTACCCTGAGTTATCGAAGGGGTAACTAGCCACTACCGCGCCGCCGTGGAGGTTTCCTGATAGAACGAACGGATTCGACATTATCCACTTCATAACAGCAACGGTTTCTGGCTGCCTATTTGCGAAGGTGACGTCTGGAGTGAGAAAATAACTTTTTTATATTAAAGATTTATTAATTTGTTAAACTAGTTGTAGACCATTACGATTATTAAGAACATACAGTTTGGCAAAGTTCAACTGAAACAGCGCAATAGCACAAGTGGGCTGGGCCACGCCGGGGTCAATTCGGGTAAATAGGCAACGAAGAAATGAAATGCATCCATCTTGAAGAGCACGTCATCATGCAGTACTCTGTGATTTGCACGTTCGATGATGTGTGCGTGGCGAATAATAGTTTATAGTGGCACGAGCCCCACACACACGTATAGTAATAGTGCCGGTCAAAATGTCTGGAAGATCGTGTCAACCGCGCCAACCAAGGTACTACATATAAATAAAATACTGGCACTTCACTTTTGGCTAGTAGTATAACGAAGTTATAGAGTTCGCTCCGCCTTCGTGCGCCGTGATGACTCACTGTTTCAGTTGAACTTTGCCAAGCTGTATACTAGATTCTTTTTATGACAACAACAAAATAATACATAAGTGTAGAGAAGTGAACTTGCAAAGTATTCAAAATTGTCTTTTACAGATAAAGGTCAGATAACAATTTTGTCCTTGTTGTACTTTAGTAAAGCATTCAACACTGTTCACCATCATGGTTTGGTTAGAATTTTACATGGAGTTGGGTTCTCTGCCAATTTTTTACAACTTGTCGGCAGTTTTCTCGGTGATTGTAGATAGAGTGTTAAACTGCATAATGTTGTTTCTGAGCTAATGTGTCTTAGCCAGGGTATGCCGCAGAGTTCCATATTTATCCGTTTTTCTATACACATGGTGCAGGTTATATATTCTAGGTTCCCATTTTTCTTGCTTCCTCATAGATTCTTCTCTATTGCTTCTGATATCCCGCATACTCGGTCCTCCCACCATAATTTTGGCCTATTCCTAGGTCTATTGGTATGTGACTTCCAGGTGGTGATTTTCCTCAATATTGATTCCTCCTTTTCCTTGCTTATATGCACCATACCATCTCAATCGTTGCTCTGACTACATCTTCCCCCTCCACTATTTCATTTATTTCGTAGTTCATCAATTGTCTGTATTCTCCTTCATTACGCCCACATAATAATAATAATAGTATATTTATCCAGAGACCATAACAGTACAAGAACTAGTACAATTGGTATAGGATAAGTCAAAGAGGAACTATGTATAAATAATAATAACAACAATGACAATAATATTGGCATTAATTAAATAACTACAAAATAAATACAAAACAAAAAGCTTCTTAATAAATAATTAAAGTGAATATTAACTGCAAAAATCCACAAAAAAAAAAGAAAAAAATAGAAATTATTTGGCAATTTGAGAAAAGAATATACATATATGTAGGTAATACAAAATAAGTCACCTCATTTCGGAGAAATACTCTTCCATAGAGTAAAAGCATTTATCAACTAGATAATTTTTCAGTTTTCGTTTAAAGAGACTAATGTTGAGGTTTTTACATGGCAGATTTAATTTGTTGTACAATTTAATGCCAACGTATAACGGATTATTTTCATATGTTGTACGATTGTGTTTCGGAATGGCGAAGTTACTCGCTTCTCTCGTAGGATATGAGTGAAAATCTCTGTTTCGTGGCAGCTCAAATTCCATACTTCTTATCAATAATAATACCTCATATATAAAGAGAGATGGAAGTGGTAAGATGCCAAGTTGTCTGAATAAATCACGACATGAGCAACGTTGCGAAACACCTACCATTGTTCTAATAGCCCTTTTCTGCAATCGAAATGCTCTAATGCTAGCGGTACTAGAGCCCCAGTACGCAATGCTTATTGTTTTAGTTCCAAAAGATTTCAATTTATTTTCTTCTCTTGTCCTCAAGCAAGTAAACTGATGTTCAGAATCAACGCACTGCTTACATTTTCAGACTGTCAAGTAATTGATTTTATCAGATTTGACTGTATTTATGTAATTTAACCAAGTTAAAAGGTTAAGTACTTTGTTCACGGCATTTTTTAGCCCAATCAAAATAGCATTTCAATGAGTAACAGTAATTATGAGAACTGTCGATGTTTGAAATTGCGATATCTCTGAAATGATGATTCGTAGAAAAAAGCACACAGACAATTTTTGTAGAGAATTTAATAATCTACAACTTGTGTAAGCTATTTTTACTATAAAACTCGCCGTTTGCGAGAAAAAAGCGAAAAACCGAAATTTTCGACCTTTGACCTTGAATAACTTTTTTAGCAGATGTGGGATCGATGGGGACTTCTGACATTTCATTTGTAATAATATAATGAAGACCTCCATCAATTTTCAGCTGTATCGTAATTTATGCAAGCTTACCCTATTTTTATGTCTATTTTGACTGGGCTATTTTTATAAGTGTATTATTTAAAGTTGCTGTTTGAGTGTTGGTTATTTTTTGAGTGGGTTAGTTCACTAGATCAAAATTTAACAATTTCGTTAAAAATGTGATGAATGTGTTAAAGTTTCAACTTTGCTAGTAGAGGGAAAAACTATGCGTTATGCGTTTATTATTTATTTATTTATTTATTTCATTGTCCAACAGTACTGAGTACCACTTACAGGACAGAAAACAACAATATACTACAGTATACTATACCTATAGCTAATCCACCATATTACAAAATACAATTCGATATTGAACTAACTTACATACATATGTACATTCGTACTTAATCAAACAAAATATTATATTCACAAATAGTAGTAAAAATAATAAAGGATAATAAATCATAAAACGAGCGACAAAAACTTAAAAATTAGAAAAACTTGAAAATTAGATACTGCTTTGAAACTTGAAAATCATATACTGAAAATATCAATTATGTTCTGGATGGAACAACTAAACATGTCACAAAAGTCACCATATCTATTGTAAGAATTACACAAAAATGCTATTGGAGACTTAAAGAGTATATTTGTGTGAGCTTGAGGCAAATGAAACGTGCGAGTATTTCGTGCGTTATTGCGAGGTACATAGAAATTAAGTCTACTGAGAAGATTGGGCGAATCAACTTGGTAATGTATTAATTTGTGGAGAAAACACAAGCTAGAAACAATACGTCGAGTTTCCAACGAAGGCATGGAGAAGGCTCGGAGCAAAGTATCATATGGAAACACACAAGTGCTTTAAAAATCTTCTCTGCACGGTCTCCACAGCTTTCTTGTTGACATCATACATAGGGTTCCAGATAATTGCTGCATACTCAAGCTTCGATCTAACCAAATCGAAATATGTACATTACTTTTAAAGCCGCTGTATTAGTAAAGTGCTTTGTAGCACGTAAAATAAAACAGAGCATCCTATTGGCCGAAGTAATGACGTCATTAATAAGGCAATTAAACGATAGTTCAGTATCAAAAGTAATTGCCAGATCCTTGATTTTGTTGCATATCCGGATAGAAGTGTAAGCAATTTTATAATGATATTGAAGAGGACGCTTTCTTCTTGTAAAAATCATCACATTACATTTGGAAACATTTAAAGTCAATCTATTACTATCACACCAGTGACAAATCCTTTCTAGATTGTCCTGAAGAGATCTGCTATTAGGTGTTCATCAGTCAACAATTAGTGATAATGTAGTACATAGTAATGGATAGAAGATTTAGGGAAACCATCAACACACCATAGAAGATCTGACCAGCGCAAGAAAGGGCTACAAGTCAAACTGATGAGCGCTTTTTTTCCGACAACAGGTGTTACGAAACAGAAAGTGTACAATTAACGAGCTAAGTAATTAACTCGAAACTGTCTGAAATGTTAGAATTTCCGTTTTAACCGTCAGAAAAAGGTTAAACGAAACCAGATTGGATAGTAGAAGCCCTGGTACTGCACCACTACTTACTGCAGATCACAGATCACGTAGATTAAGATTCGCTAGAGTTCATGTACTAGTAGACTATCCATAACCTGAAAGAGAGTTTTGTTCACAGATGAAACTAAAATGCGCATATAAAAATCTCCAAATGGCTGTGATAGAGTAAGGCGGAGACCTGGAGAGTCATTTGGTAGTAGCTCGAAAATGTTTTCAGGTGGAATATGTTTCGAGACACGCACAGAATTGGTTTCTATACGTCCGCAGTCTATGAATGCAAAATTCTATCTGGAAAATATTATTTAAGACCACGTGATGCCGTTCGCACCATTTATAGGGGATACCTTTATTTTGATGAAAAATAATGCAAGATCTCACATCTCGAGGACTGTTGTGTTGGATTACTTAAATAATAATAATAATAAAGCCAGCATTCAAATCTTGGAGTGGCCACCGCGCAGTCTTGAGTTAAATCCGATAGAGCATCTTTGGGATGTTGTAAAAAGATTACTTCGACGTCATGTACCTGCCCCAGTGAGGCTACAAAAGTTTTCCTAGAATGGAAAAACATTCCCCTAGAAACCATCCAGAACTTGATCGCCAAAATTTTTGCATTGCTTCAAACTTTAATTAGAAATAAATGTCTTAATTATCTTTAGGTATATTTTCCTATGATAAATTTAAATAATGAGTGCAATAAGAGAGCGATAATTACAAAATTTATAGTGGTGCGTTAATTTTGAACATGAGTTTATTTAAAAGCTTTAACCTTTCTAGCGCTCAAGCGTCAGCCATAATCCACATGAATTGAACGGCTTGATGATGATGATGATGATGAACCTTTCTAGCGTGTGTTGCCCAATTGGTAAGATAATAGATACATAGTTCGTTGTCTATGACCCAGCTATCGATTCTAGTACGCATTATTAGTCTAAATTATATTTTCGGCATTAGGAAATTTGTTGACAGTCAAGTAGCCGTAATGGTGCTTGGTAAATACCAACAAGTTATGGCTCAGGTAGGGCGGCACAATAGATAATTGTGTGGCAGTACAACATATTAATAATAATAATAATAATAAATAATATTTAGTGAGTGTTTGTCCGACTGTTACGTCACAGTAAATATATTTCATCCATCCACAAAAACGGAGTTTTTAGTTGTTTGTCAGTTTGACGTTTAGTTGACAGCACTGAGTTAACCTTAATTTCATATGGGCATCTTTCATTAAGTTATGGTATTTGATAACAAGTTTTTGTTTATAAGTGTTATTATAAAAAAAATAGGCTATACGTAGTAGTCGTATTTACTTGTTCTTGGTTTGAATTAGATGATGATCAATTATCGACATTCACTACCCCCACATAACCTATAATATACCAAACTCAATTATTGACATTCACTACCCCCACACAACCTATAAAATACCAAACATCATCAAATACCTTGCAGATATATTTGGAGAATTCAGTAAACACTTTGCAACAATGACGTCTTTACTGACGCAAAAAGCAAATACCTCGAACGCAAAAACTTCCTGTTAATATATAAATATTTGGATGTATGTATTTGGCTCGCAAAAATTCGCCTTTCGACTTTGTTTTTTTCTTCTTTGTCTATACTTTTTTCCGTTGTCATCACATTTGTTATCTTGGGCTGAGCTTTAACTGTCTTGTTCATTTGTTCAATAATATTAAGAAGAGTTTGATGACATACAAATATGGACGTGCTCCATGCGATTAATTTTAATCTAAGAAAATAATTACAGTACGCCATATTATTTACTATTTATAATATATGTACAATAATTTTATAAAATATATGTTGAAAAACTCAAGTCAAACAATAAAATACAAAACGCCTACTCTCATCCTTATTCTAATGCTGAAACTTAAAATCGAACGATTCTTTTAACCAAATTTTATGATCAGGAATAAATCTTGAACAATGAAATTGCAACAATTACAAATCGAATCAAAATACAAAGCTCAAACTTATCAGTCAATTGTTTTATGCGTTGTTATAAATCGATTACAAGAGGCTGTAAACCAACAACCATAAAATATCTAAATTCCATTGAGTTAAAAAGAACATTTATTTTAATTTTTTTTTTTATTCCCCTTAGAGCCATTTTTATTGTATTTAAATAATTATTTTACGCAAGTCCAAGACCTCGGTATCGATAACAGGAGATTATTTTATAAGATAAAAATTCAACGCAAATATTTTAGTCGTCCAGCTATAGGTATAAAGTTTGTTAGTTAAAGTTTTAACTACTTAAGCATTTTCGGAAATGCAATATTTCTTTTATTCTCTTTTATTATAAGCTGTGATTGAATACACCATTTTTTTGCTCTACCATAAATAAAAGAAAATCCTAAAATAGTAATCGGATATGAATGTGAATGTGTCCTTCCAAAATCATTCTATCACGCTGTTGCAGACCATTCATTTGTTACCATAAACGTGCTATACCTACGTTTTCAAGAAGTTCTTGTTCCCTGCCTGAAGCATTTCCATTTTGGGTCTATAAATGTCAATTTCGCATATTGAGAACTTGCAGCTGGCAAAATTTGCTTCATCAGATCGAACTATGTTTTGAAAGGGCAAAAAATATCTATACATTTTGTTTCCTGATTAATTATTAAGAATTTACGAGACACAATTAGAGTAGCAATCAAATCGTGTAAATAAAATTAAGTTTTCGTTTAAAATGAGAAAATTGTTGCCGATTTTTGGCCCTCTCTGTATAGTTTAATGTCAAAAAAGAAGAAAAGGATTTTTGTAAGGTCATAAGTGGTACTGATTTAGCTGATACCAGAGATAATTAGCGCCACTTCAAGTCAAAAGTAATATGTACTCTTTGTTGCATACAGTGTTGGCCATAGAAATAGAGCGAAGTCGGTTTAGTAACAAACATTCCTATTTAATAATAATGCAGAATACAATGGTAACACGCCACCTATTTTTGTAGTTTATAAACATATCTACAACTGGGAGTTACCGAAACCACCATCAGATAGCCTAGCGGTGTTAAGGGAATTCTCTTCTTAGTTATGCCTCTATTTTATGTCCAACTCTTTTTAATATGTTTGGACACTTTTTAATAGAGAAAAGCGTTGTTTTATTTTAAAAAAATCCTGTTATTTTATTCTTGGTAAACAGAATAAATATATCTATGTTTGTTTGCGTTTGCCTCACTTTTGTTTTATTTATTTTATTTATTTTTTTATGAGAATTGTTGCTTTCACATAGTGGCTCTATTCTGATGACCATCACTGTATATGTTGGTTTTGGCAGGGATTTCTTACTGTATTTCTTCAGATGGCAATGCTCAACGCCACTTATTATCGCATTTAAATAAGTTACAGTTGAAACTTTCTATACATCAGAAAATGCGTACCACCTCCATTTAACCATTTAATTGTTGTTGTCATAAATATTGTATTGCAAGCAATAATCGTGAATGAAACCATGAAATTTTATAGAGATCTTAAATCGTATTTTTATGTTAAAGCGCAATGATACAGAACCTATTAAATTCTCACTAACAAATAAGAGAAATTGGATTGATATTTTTCTGCAAACTATTACTGTGATATCAAATTAAATCGACAGCTGATAAAACATAGTACAACCTGCAGGTGTTAAATTGTTTACAACAGATACTTAAATTGTTATAATTAACAATACAATAATTCACACCTACTCACTGTTGCATTAAAGTAATTGTATTTTTACCCAAAATACTTTAATTACGCAACACACATAACTTTTTTCTCTAGCACTAAAAAAATATTCTAAAATTACTTACAATTATCTCTAAATTGATC
>SMLS01074257.1:0-18256 GCA_004785975.1 Popillia japonica
CTATCGATATAATATTTTGACGGTACTTGCGATGCAACGATCTGTATATGAATTTTCAGAGCTTTCGTCTTATATGTTGACATACAATATACAGGATATTACGCATTCTACTCACCTCGTGTCGTTCGCAAATGACATAATGCAACTGCAAATAACTAGTAAAATATGAGCTTATACTATAGTAGAATGTAACTTTCGTATAGAAGCTCGCTTAGCTTTAGTTATTTCAGGTACGACAATATTACTTACAGGAGTCAGTAAAATGTTAAGACTACATTTTATACGAATACGACTAATTAATTAATTTAGGAAGATATATTTTTTCATTTATTTATCAAATATTACTTATCATTTTTCAACAATTATTATACCAATACAGTAAATATATTTACACTGAAACGAAATTGATTAGGTAAATATTTACGCAGATTCCCTATAAATACTTCAGTAAAAATAGAATAAAATCATCGAAACAAAAATAAATAATGCAGGTATAGAAACCTGTCTACATGAGGCAAGCCAGTTTTAATAGTGGAGTATTAATGTCTTCGGAATTGAATTGAGTAAGACAAATGTAATACTGAACACACGTTCGAATTAAGATGACTATTTTGACGTGAATCAATACTAAAAGCGAATCAAATGAATATGTCTGGTGTGTTGCTGAAAGAAGGAAGCTCGTGAAAAGGACTATCGCGAGATATATATATATATATCATTCAGGGTCCAATACAGCAGATTCGTATAAAGTATCATTCATCATTTACGTCTTTATAGCCTACCAGGAATAGTTTGATTTCGTTGGTTTCGGAGTTGATATTAGAATATCCTGCCAACTGAAAGACCTTTCTTTCGTTTATTGCTGTCCTTAATACAGATTGTGAGCTATATAAATAGAAATAAAACACAAAAATATCTTACATGTACTAGTACGTCACCAGGAAACGTCTTGAGAAAATTTGAGAGATATACATATATGTATATGTACACTCATGGAAAGTAAAACTTGGACAGCTTCCATATAACAACGTATTGAAAGTGTCCTATCTTTACTTTTTATGAATGTACACTGCCGCTCAGTGAAGTTCGGTCATACAGTAAAGAATTATTAAATCATTCTGTATACGATCATTAATACATTACATTGGACAAACATTAAAGAAACACTATTTTCTAAGGGATTAAAGCCATAAATTATTATGTAAATAACAAGTAATGCCTCAACTATAATAGGAAAGTATAATTATGCATAGGTATACTTAATTCTTTTTCCAACAAATTTCTCCGAAGTACCGATAATCTTTTACAGTGGCTTGTTTTGTTATTATAAACGAAAAATACATTCAGTAGATATATTCCATACCACTCTTATTAAATATCACAGGCGTAAAGGTTTAAATTTTCTTCATTTTACTGTTAAACGTAAGTTTGAGTGCATCAGTCGTTTTGACGGAAAAAAAATGAAGAAAACTAATTCGAAAATGGCACGTGGAAAGCCTACCAGTTTAGAAAAACGTTAGCGCATTATTACAGTGTTTGAATAAGGATATTGGGACGACAAAATACTAACAGAATAAATATGAGAAGTTGTACAGTAAATGACATCATAAAGCGATATCGAGCAATAGGAATTTTAGCAAATCGTGTTCGTCCTGGATCATCTAAGAAAACGACAACAGCTGAGGATTTGAGAATAGTATTATTAAGTAAGCGCAACAGAAACTTACAGCGCCCTAAATTGCAGCCAAAGTTAATCGCGTCCGTGAAGAACAAGTTTCGGTGAGTACGGTAAAACCTCGGCTTCAACAAGCGGAACTTCATGGACGCATTGCCACTCGAAAACTGCGTATACATTGCAATGTTCCTTGTGTTAATTTCCAGCAACTCTAATCCCACCATGGAGGGATCACACGGTATTTGTTTTTGAAGTAACCATTCTTGCATTTTCGCTTTTGCGTCAAAGTTGTTGGCATTTTTTTCCTTTTTCTGCTATGGTAAGATGCATTATCCATTACAATAATACTGTTGTCAAGTAATTTCTTTAAAATATTGTAGGGTTATTACGTATATTCTACACAATAAGACGAAAAAACTCCTAATAACTCTGACATTTTCCATAAAAAAAATCTATATCTCTTTTAGATCTTCCCGTTAGAACAACCGACATGTATATAACATATTTTATACATGGAAAGTAAGGATAGTGTCCAACAACAACAGTATCTACATTTATTCATCCATTTGCTCATAGTGAAGATATGCATTTCTTCGTTAATCTTTGAACTTCTCTTTAGAATAAGATCACATAAATTCAAACCATACTAATTACTACACCACAGGCTGGTTTGTTTACCCGTTTAGAAGCTACTAAGTATTTATTCAGCGCATACTAAGGAAAATTGTATTAATGAATATGTCGAGTACCCTCTAGTAAACTTAGTTGTCAACTAATATCCTAGTCGCGACTAGAGGTAAGTTTAAGCAGTATTAGGTCCCTTAAAGTTGACCTCTAAACACAAAGTTTGAATAGATTTTTACTAAAATTTGTTTTGTGCGTTTTGTTTTTTGTATACCTAAGCCTTGTGAATTCACCTTTTCTATAAGACTTTTATGGGTCATCCTTAGAGAATTATTAATTTCCAAATAAGTTTTTCGGAAACTATGTATCATTTTTGTAATTTTTCGACTTCATTTTCTTCATTATTACCTATCTAAATTAATTATCTAAAAAAAATAGCAAAATATAAAATTAGAGAGGCGAAACTTTCAAATAGTATACATATTTATCAATAGTTCCAAAAGTTTCAAACATTTTTCTAAAAACTGCATTTCGTCTATACCCTGTTTTTTTAATTCGGAGCAGTAAACTGAAAAGACCCAGTTAGACCAAAAAATTTTTGCTGTTAGGTTTTTGGAGGGAAATTTAAAAAAGATTGAGAGCATTAATGAAGCATGGGTTCATTAACTGACATGTTATAATTATGTTAATGACAAAGGAAATTAATCGAATTTAGCAAATATTTCATTAAAAGTGTTGAGAAATATTTTAAATTATGTACTTAGAAAAACTATGACATTTAATTCTAAATCAATACGTCTAATTAAATGAGGTGTCATAAAAATATGGTGATCTATTTGGTTTATATTTTCCCTGAGTAATCATAGTCGACGAACAGTCAATCACGACTCTTATCTTTTAGCGGTGAAATTTTAAATTACTCCTCCGAATTAAAAAACTGAGTATAGTAAAGCTTACTAAAGTGCACACAAATCTTTCCCAGAAACATACTACAGTTTTACAATACAAAATGTGGCCGTAGTCATTACAAAAATACGCGCAAATTGTACATCGTAAGATTATTATTGCTTTTTTTTTTTGAGAAAATGATGGCATAATTGTGGTATACATATATTGGTACATATTTAATGCAACATAGAAGACTCATGGCAGTACATATATCAAATCAAATTGCTAACTAATATACACAAAACTGTAGAAAAATAAAAATGATTTGAAGGTGCTTGACCGGCTAAACTATTTTTAGCAGAATCAGTGTAGTGTTGGTTCTCAGCAATTGTTCTTGAAACTCCATATTAGGTTCCGACTTCTAATTCTTAATTTTATACCCGGTATACCGTATTTATTTACATGTTGTGATCAGTTACTACCACAGTCTGCAAAAGACGCAAACTAGTACATCTTTCCGGGTGTTGGCAAAATTTGTTTTCATAAATCTTTTCTTCATACACTCTGACAATTCTTGCGGTTATGATCGCCATAACCCACTATCATTTTACCCAAACTCACTGCGATACGCTAAATTGCTTCAAGATAGTCATACCATCTAAACTGCATAAAGTTTGCAATTCAGGAAAATAAATCTAAGCATAATGGGTGCTATAAATTCATATAACATTCTGCATACTTTGTACTAGAATTTGAACACTTATTATTATAGTCATCTATCTGCATTTCTTTTAGTAAACGGGTACTCCTGATACAAAACATTTTCAATTTTTGAAACTTTTCATGAAAGTAGACCCCCCACACTGAAAATTATCCTACCGACACACTGAAACGTTCTGAACGCAACAGTTAGGCATGCGTTGAATTCTACAGGTTGTATAGGGCAGCGACGCTCGCACAAGAAACTTATGAATAAACTCACTCAGATTCCGTCAACGTACCGACGCTGCACGTTGAGGTGTGCCCTCCGTCGCGACGAGTCGCGTACTACTCGTATTTAAAACAATACCCAACATAAAATGTGAGTTCGCGACGTTACCATGAATGCCACCATTATTACACCTAATGTCTCTGCGAATGATATTGAACAGCCTGGCGCTATCCAAGCCGATCAAACATTGATACTCTTCGAATTATATTACACACCCTGTCTAGTTGTGTTGGGTGTACTCGGAAATAGTCTATCGGTCTTCGTATTCCTCAAGTCGAAACTAAAGAAGCTGTCTTCGTCGTATTACTTGGCAGCATTAGCATTCAGCGATACTTTCTTTCTAATAGCATTGTTTCTGACTTGGCTATCGCTGATAGGATTGGACATTTATGACAAACCGGTGGCATGCGAAGTAATAATTTATACATCCAGTGTAAGCGCATTTTTGTCAGTGTGGTTAGTGTTAGCTTTCACCGCCGAAAGATTCCTTGCAGTTGGATATCCGTTCCAGAGGCAAACAGTATGGAAAGTATCCCATACTAAAAGAGCAAAAACCGTCATATTCATCCTTCTCATACTCGCAATGCTTATTTATACGCCGTATTTTTTTTTTGCCGGTGTTAGAGTAATAGAACCGAGAGGTCCAACATGCACCATGATGAAAGAATGGGAAAACGAAATGCACATATTTAATATTTTCGACACCGTAGTCACTTACGTTATACCAGTAGTAGGCATCGCCGTGTTAAACGTCTTTATTAGCAGGAATATGTGGATAATGGCCAAAGTACGAAAAAGACTAATTAATCAAGGTTCGATACCAGCACGAGAAGAGGCTGCTCCAAGTCACAAGAAGAAAGCAACACCGCTAAATCAATACAAGATCACTAAAATGTTGCTTATGGTATCTACAACCTGCTTATGTTTGAATCTGCCAAGTTACATTATGCGGTTATTGGCTGGCTTCATTGAAGTAAGTAGAAAGTGATATAGTAGCTGTAATAAATGTCTACCGTACACTAGCACGATCATTGAAGCAATTAATTGAATTGTTGTATGTACGGTGTAGCTTTAAAGTAAATATTAAGATAAAACCCAGTGTAGTTCAATTATTAAATTACGGAGAACAGTTCAGAATTGTAAGAATACACAAACCTTTACCGCGATTAGACTGAACAGAAGGATTTTAAATATAAAATCCTGGATTGTGGAAAGCTAAAAAAAATTAGTCACAGCGAGATTTGCAAATTTTTCAAACCTAACAATTCATTTGAACTAAATATAAGAATGTACAGTTTACCGAACTTGAATAGAAACCTAAAGGCCTACAGTATTTAGTATTCAAACCCCTTTTTGTAACGTTGCATTTTTTTAGGGACTGTCTACAAACAGTCGATATCTCATAACTATACCATAGGTACTTTGAATAGCTAATTTAAAAGAACCAACACGCTTAGGTACATATTCAAATTGCAATTCTTGATAAATCAAATAGTATAACTTAATACGTGTATAGTAATAGTCTGAAACTACAACAAAACTTGGTAAACGAAATTAAAAGGTAAAATATAAAAACAAATCCATATAACTTATAAAATGTTAATATTGTTACCGGCAGTGAATCGCTGGTATTGATTTTAGATAAACGTTTATTTGTTCTTTTATAATGTCGATACCTATACCAATTGTATTTAGAGACTTCTGAATTTATGAAAAGATGGCATGCCAAATAAAATTATTTTTTGTTTCAGTTACTTACTAAAATTTCAACTGTTTAACGACTGAGTTCAAATCAAATCATAATTGACTTACAATTTAATTATGGGCCTCGTCTAATGTGGGTCATAAATTATTAAATTTGTGTATGTAAAGCTATTATAATCAAGTAAATATTTTTTAACTCTTACACAGTTTTTCCATTTCAATGAATTTAAATGAGTATGACGTCAAAGAACCTGTTTTCTATTGACTACGACCTATATTTTTTTGAAGGAAAAAACGAGAAATATGTATGTATGTACGATAAAAGGGTTTTTCAGTACAAGCAGATATTTTATTATTAAATAAATCTTTATTTGCCTCTAAATAATCGGCAATGCTAACGATTCCCAAGAAATATATTTTTGGTCTAGTTTATACAGTGTTCTATCACATTGATAATAAGTACTATATTCAGAACCTTACGCAGATAATTAAAAAAAAAGTTTATATTCGTGACACGTTGACTAATCTTAATAGCAATTTGTTATATGTATGAAGATGATTGTTATTTCCGTTATAGTGCCAGAACATCTCATATAACATTTTGTAAAAAAGGCTCAATGTATTTCACTATCTTGGAAATTTTACAATTCGTTGAATAAATATTGTAAATATAGTAGCAAATAAAGTATCTTTTTAAAAATCTAATTGTATTACACAATCAACAGTAAAATAGCTGGAAATTCTCTTTGAAATAATTCGTTGAAGTATATATATATATAGTATGTTTTTTTATTAATGTGAGGGCAAAAAAAGTATTGTCATGACCCGAATTTATAATAACCGGGTGCTGGGTTCACATAATTTCGAGAAATTGGCTCTATTCTCGATTCTAACCCTAACTTTAATTCCTATACGGTTCTCCCCCAATCCTTAGGCAAACCGTTTTCATCTTTACATAATTCTATTTATTGCGTAAAATACCCATTTGGCCTGTGAAGTAAAGCAAACAAACTTAGATATATTTATTCTACTAAACCATAATAAACTAAAACGGTGCTTTTCAATAAAAAAATGTCGGAAAATATTAAAAACTGTTGGGCATAAAAATGAAGCCATTATAAAAATTTCATAATAATTTTGTTTCTAGTTTACGGATTTCAATATTTAGTGGCTGATCCCTTATTACAGATGACAGCTTCATTTCGCGTTGGCATGGATTCTATAAGCTGTTAGCATCTTACTGTGGGAATGATAGACTCTCTATGTACTCTTTCTGTACTAACTCCCATAATACAGCCTTACTGTTTATTTTATATCTTCCGACTGCGATTTTTAAATTATTCCATAGATTTTCTATATGATTCAGGTCGGGAGATTGTGAGGGCAACGGCAATAAATATCTTTTTTCATCTTCAAAACATTGTTTCGCCTTACATGAACTATGCGTTGGATCATTGTCTTGTTGATATGTCTATTTCAACGGCATATTTTCGTTCTCGTAAGGCAGCATAACATTCTGAAGTATGTTGACATATTCATTTTGGTTCATGTTCTGATTCCAAACCAAGTAAAACCATTCCAGAACTTAATATGGCCACTGCCAAAATATACCAGCAATTCTGTTCTTGGTTGTTGCCGGACATAAAGTTTGCCCTTAGAGCCCATCATATTTATTTTGGTTTCATCGCCCCATAATGTATTTCTCCATTTGCACATATTTTGTGAGCTACTCCAGTTTAGACGTTCGTTCACAAAACGGAGCCGGCTTTTTATATTTCTACTCCTCTGTAACAGCACTTTCCTGGCTATTCTTCCACTTAGGTTGTTTTCCTGCAGTCTACAGGAAATCGCACGTGTACTAATATGTAACTAGTTCGGTTTTAATTTCTTTAGTTGATTTAAACGAATATACTTAAGAAAAATACGCGATTCTTTTATCCGTTTGTGAGGTAGTTTTTCTTTTCGATCCGAGATTTTATATTTTATTAAATTTTCTACCATTTTTTGGACAGCCTGCAGTGCCTGCTAAGTGCTCGCCTTATTTTACGGAAATCTATGTAAAATATTAGTCATTTTTTATAATTATAAATCGATACACCCTTATCTGATACAATTACAGCAACAAATCTTGTAGTAACCTTATTCTGATATCATGAGATCTGCATTGAGTAAGCGGCTTTATTATTATCACATTATTATGACCAGATTGTCAAGGCTAACTAAACACCTAAACACCTCTAGGCTAGGGTGATGGTTTCGGCAAGTTACAGTTGTAAACATGTTTATAACCTTTAAAAATAGGGGACGGTGTTATCATTGTATTCTGAATTATTATAAACTGGGAATGGTTGTTATTAAACCGACTTGGGTCTATTGCTATAGCCACTATATTTAATTAGCATTTTTGGAAAATAAAGTAAACTCGTGCTGAAGTAGCCCGCCTTTTTGGTGGATGTTGATTTAAAGTTATTTTATTAAAGAAAAATAAAAGGAGTTTCAGGACGTATACTTTTCCAATACACGAACATTTTTTCGTAAAAGTAATAGCTTACCAGTATGAGTGTCGTAAGAGACGCGTGTATATTTTTCGGAATTAAAAAAAATATATAATTCGTCTTCACCAATATGTTTCGAGAAAACACATTAGATTATTTAATTCCTTTAATTTACGTGTTATGTTAAAAAAACTTGTTTAAGCAAATGAAAGTAATAGGAATCCGGTTCCACACTGCAACAAAAGTTACGAAACCATACAATTTTCCATAAAAGGAGTAGAATTTATTCGTATTTGAACAATAGAATTCAGAGTAAAATAACACAAAGCAAGCTCTAACCTTTTTCTATAATTCGAGGTACCGCTTCAAGAGGGCGCACATTATATAAAACAACCAACACCAAGCATTTAGTTAAAGAAAAATGAACAACTTTCTCATTTTTGTTCCCCACTATAAAATGATAAAAACTCTATAGCAATTTCAACTGCTCAAGATTTTTGGAGCGTGTAGGGGCGAATCTATTTGTGTATCATTTGTGTCTTCGCAAATGATGAATGAAATCTACTCCACTCTCTCGTCTTGTATCGTAAGGTTAAATAATAGCAGCAATAGATAGTTTCAGCATAAATGATGTCTTACTGCTCTTCTCTGAATTAATTTTTTAAATTGCATTGTTCCATGCATAATTACATACAGTGTGGCGCATTAGTGCCTGGAAGCTCGATATATACGATATTATAAAAAGTTAAAAAAAAAACGTTGAGAAAAAGTGTAGATATTCTTAAGCATCATGTCTTAAAATTAGATGCACATTGTTTTTTTAATGAAACGCTGTACTTTTTTTTGCGTTTTAAAAATCTGCTTACTTTTGCGAGCCCTTCTGTATAGGGTTTGCTGGATCTGTACTGAGTACTTCAAAAGTTATAACCAATTTTACGTCTAGAATTAGGTATATTCAGAATGTTAGTTCGGGTAAGAAAAAAAATTATGCGGCCTTTTTCGTACTGTTACATAGTTTGGCTACGATTCTATTTTTGTTGGGTCGGGAATTGAACAAAAAGAAAATTTATTCTAAACCCAAAGAATTAGATATAGGGAATGGTTAACGAAAGAGCCGATAAACATCTATCCAAAAGTCATAAAAAATATAGTGTTCCATTTAAATTTAATTACAAAAAAAGGACCCGTGTTTTGACTCACTTTGTATACAAGAAATTTTCTTTTTGTTCAATTCTCGAGCCAATAAAAATAGAAGACGTAGCCAAACCATATAATGGTGGGAAATAAATACTAGAGGTGGGCAGTCCGACTCACTTTAGTGATTCGATTCAGTAACTCCCGATCATCTAAATGGTCGGTTCAATGAATCATTTGAATCAATTGAATCATTTAATATCATTTCATATTTAAATTCGCCTGCTTGACTACTGATTCCGATAACATATTTAAAATATATTCTACTTTTAACAACGAATTACTAAATATGTTTTAAATTCGTATTTTATTCAAATGTAATGGATTAATTTAATATAAAACACCAGAAACAATAATTCTTTTTTACGAAATCAATATTCTTATTGCCACGCAATAAGCAACAGGGCAACAGTTAATTTCGTTTCATAGAAATCAAAGAATTTCATATGGGTACTGGTAATTTTGATTTCGGCTTGGCGGGTTTATATATTTATTCAAAATTTATAAAAATAATTTGCCCACAATTGGATCCTGATAGATAGAGCATATCGAAAGAATTAAAAAAACACATTCAAAGCATTATTATATCTAGGCTTGTCATTTTTAATATTTGATACCATCTAATTATATTTTTTGAGAATTTCATTATTAGTTTCTATTTAGTTACACTTATATACAGAGAATTCTACTTTAGGTAAATTTTATTCACAGAATATTTTTTTCTTTTATTAGTTTATAATAGGTATGTATTTCAATAATTTACAAAAACAGATTTGTGCTTCACAGGTAGGTAATTCCGGTAACTATATATGTTTAATAAAAATACAATGAACAGTTATTTTAAAATATCATGTACATTATTTCTTCGCCAATATAAGGACACAAACGAAAAATATAACTAGTTATATAGTACATATATTACATATAGTAACATTTATGCTCATATAAAAGAGTACCTACAAATTAAAAACAATTTAATTATTTATAAAAAGTCAGCGCGTATGTCATTACGTTCCATTTTCCATATGACATTGGTAGGTACTACATATACCACTACTACATATACCAGGTACTACATATACCAAACCGTAGCTCGTATCTTTGTCAATAAGATTCAAATGAATCAAAGAACTACAGTGGTGAACGAAATCATATAATGAAACTGCAACAAATGAAACGGTGATTCGAATCGGTCGATTTTGGTGAACCGATTCAATTGAATCAGCAGTAAGAGCCGGCTCACTGAATCAATTTTGAGAGTACCTCCACTTTTTTTCAATAATTTTTTTAATAACTTATAAAGTCGGATATATTGAGCTTCCACGGACTAACGCGCCACCCTGTATGTGCTTACATACAGTACATCAAATAAAAAAATCACAGTATTACAGATTCCCGAGACAAAGCATAGGTAATACTAGTTATGGCTCACTCGCATGCATAAGTCATTTTCTGTAGGTGTGCAGCTGCATTTTATTGTATACACTAAAAAAAGGGCAAGTAATATGTTCTAAATAGACAGACATGAATTAAATTGTAGAGCTTCTACTTATTATTGAGTAGATTTCTGCTTTTGTCACAGAAGTAAACAGAAAGCAATTGCGTCTTCGAAACACCATTGATACTGATTGATATTAATAATACAATCAGAAGATGTTTATATAATTAGTTTGCAAAATTGCTGCAAATACAAAGTAAGGTACACTTCTAAAGACGGTAAATTGTATTGACAAGATAATAAATGATTTTCTTTAGCTTTATGATGCTTTTGCCTTTACTGTTTTGTTTGTTAAAAGTGAATAAAATACCTGTGCTTTCTAAAATAATTTCATCAATACTCACTACAGAATAAAGCAGAAAATAAGGGTTGTTACAATGAATTTGAAATTCGTCAAATCAGTTTTTATTCTCGCTATTATGATTATTTTGGTGGATTAAAGTTTCTATTTTATATACATACATACATAATATGTAAGTATCTGAAAGAAACTTTTTCAACCGGATTCTCAACTATTACACTTAAATTATTTATCAAATTTTTGCTGTAAAGTTTATTTATTACAATTTTTGAAAGTGAAATGATGGTGGAATGCATTAATAATGGGCTATCAAACAACATTAGTGGCTACTTCCAGTTTTTTATAGAAAAAAAAAACACATACACATTACGGTACCGCTGGTATAGTATAATATAACAAAGTACAGCTTTGACGTAAAAATATTAATATAAAACGTTCACTCTACACTACAAAATATATACAATTTACTCGTCAATTTACTGAACCAGTTTACACCTTCAATTAGAATAAAAGCGTTCCTTTTGTAAACAATACCAAAGTAGTAACGTCGAAGTTGATGTAACAGTAAACTGATTTCATGCAACTAATATGGCTTTTATATTGTTTATTCAACCATTTAAAAAAAACCGTGCTATAATCCGGTATTTTACGAGCAATAACTTGGTTAATAAGGTTACATAAAATTACGGTATACATAAATTACAGGATTTTAAACATTTTCGTAATTAAATCGCGGGGTGCTACAGAGGCCGTTTCGTGAATAAACTAAATATTGAGGAACGAAAAAAGTGTTGATCTGTGTCTAGGTGTAAATATAAAAAGTAAACCCGCATTAAAATGATTTATTTCGATGTGCGAAAAAAATCAAATACGCCAATATTTTAAAATAAATCATCATAATATAAACCTAGGAATTCGTATGATTACAGGGCAGGTTGTATGCGTACATTTCTAGTTTTTTATTAAACTTGCTGCAAGTACTGCTACAATAATACTATATTAAAATAGTTTAAAGGCGTTGAGTATAATCTTGTTTTATTTTGTTAGATTTACATTACTTACGCACCTGATATTTAATTACTACCCATACATGCCGCATACCGAAGAAAATGCATTACAAAATGTATTACATAGAACAAGAGGGATACACGATACTTCCAAAACTTCAATCTATTTTTCAATTTCGCTTTGCAGTTGTATCAAAAAGACACTGGCTTCAAAACTACCTATTACGACACGTATTAATATCTACCTACCTATATCTGCTTAGCACAAAAGGTTTTTCCTTGTCGAAATCATGGCATTTTTTGGTATATCTTAAATAACAGGTAGACTAGAACTAGTTTGTACCGTACAATACCGTAAATGTGTTCGTTAGGTGTTCATTAACATCATTAACGAATTTGCTAATTATAAAATGGATTTTTTCAATATCTTTAAATCTGATAGTAACATTCTTTTAAATTTCATTAAAGTAATAAATGCTGCTTGCAGAAATGCACAATTCTTTTCTGTTTCCGCATACAACTACATACTATAAAAATTTCAAAGTATAACTATAAGTTAAGCGCATAATTTTGGATATATTCGCAAATTTTCTGATATCTATGACTAAACAATACAGGTAGCGCTCACAATACCATGTCAGCCCATTGAAATTGCACTTGTGGCTTCATATAATTATACCGTGATGTCAAAAACAGATTTTGTTTAGTTAATTTCTTAATACTTAAGAGTGCCGTGTCAGTCATATGTATGTCTGACTTTCGACGAAAGTACATACATTCTTAAATTTAATTTCGGATCACTTTTCTATCCAATTATAGCCAATAGTATGCTCGATTCTGAATAAGTTACATTAAAAAATACACGACACAATGCTCATGTATAAATATTCTTTATTTCCTTCTGTTTGTATAATTGTTCGTTAACGATTCTACACGTAAAATCTATGTACATTAATATTGCCACAAATGACTGACACGGCCAAAAAGTAAAGCTTGTACGTTAGCCAATATTACATATCGTATGTCAGACATTTGTGTCTGACAAAGCGATCTTGGACATTTCGCGAAATACTAACGGGAACTGTAAATGTTAATAAAACAAGAAGATTAGGCTTCTCGGAGATTATAGTTTAATTTTTTCTCGCTGCTCTAAGTTTGTAAGGAAGAAAGATCACAACGTCCGATTTTCAGATAACGTATAGAGATAACTGTATCAAATTTAACTTTGTTCGGATGATAGAGAATTGTTTATTTTACGAATTATTTTGTTTCGTTATGGTTGATATTCATTTCTTAACAGATAAAACTGTATCCGTAAGGAATATTTCTTGCATAAACAGAAGGAAATCGTTTCCGATCCGGATAGCTTGGTTTTCATCTCTACATATGTACATATATCCATATGAATAGGTAGGTAATATCTATTCTCTGCAGAGATCAATATTTCAATTGAGGATCATATGATTTGCGTAATTGATGAACATGTTCCAGTATTGCATTCTGTAAAATGATATTAGGTGTTTCGGTTTTAATAGCAAGTGAGTTTGAAACAATGTTCCAGATTGAAAACTATCATACTGAATGAAGTTCCAAACTTACTTTATTCGCAAAACACAAGCTACTATTACTAGGCAATCACAATAATGATTTTTTTCCAAAATTACGACATAATTATGAATTCCTATAACATTTAATAAAATATCATTATTATTTCACGATTTCTGGTTTAGCATTTTACTTGTAAATAAATTACGTTCTCTTTATTCTTGCTGTGAGTTAAATGGAAGGTTATCTCTTACTTCATAGTAAAAAGACTTATTCTCAGATAATTAAAAACGACGCGCGCTGAAATTTTGCTTAGAAATAAATTGATAATTTAATCTGGGATATGGCTGGGGAAGTGTTTGAATCACATCTGCACATCATTTCCGAAATGCTGTTATTAAATTAATATCTAATCATTCCCGTGACAGATTTAGTAATACCCCGTCCAGCTTTGCTTAGCTGATAATTTTAACAACAAATTTTCTGAAGCTAGTTCCGAGCCAAATAAAAATTCTATTGCGGTGACATGATTTTCAAAAATTCCAAGACTTGTGAAAACAATATTTTTACTTGGCCCACTGATCAGATTGACATCTATAATATGTATAATAAATAAGATATCTAAAAATCGTCAGTTGAAATCGACGATATACCTGGTTGGGTTTTAAAGAAATTGGTCAATATACAACACAGTTTTTTTGTTTTGTATTAAACAATTGTATGAGAAATGAATATTTCCGTGTAGAATTAAAACACACTAAAATAATTCCTGTTTTTAGAAAAAGCAAAGTAATTGATGTTAATAACTTCAGATCAATTTTGCTTCCCCCTTCATTTGGCAAATTATTTGAGTATATTTTATCAATTCGACTAAATTCTTTCCTGACAAAATGTTACGTAATCTCGGACACTCTGGATTTGTACCGAATAGAAATACTGGAAATGCCATATTTGAGACACTAGATGACGTGTATCGTGGCTTGGACAGAAAGTATCTAGTTGCTGGCATATACAGGCTGATTTATTTTTGATCCTCACCATTGCGATCTCGCTTATTATTGAAGATAGGCGGTAGGTTTACATTTGACAAAGTTGCTAATTTTTGTGGTTATTATGATCCCGAAAAGAAAGTAGACTTAGAACAAATGACGTTCGAGTTATTTGAAAAAAACTGAAAAATCTCATTTTCTTATTTGGCTTGTAGCACTTTTATTATATCTTGCAGAGGAAAACTAAAGACACATTCTCAAGGGCACTTTTGCTCCTCTATCTAATGGTGTATTTAAAATTTTTATACGACGTTTCGTTTTCTTTGGATCATCATCAACTTTGTTATTTCTTATGGGAGCCATATTGGATTTTGACACAGCTAGAAAGATTTTCTTTTTCTGATTTCAACCATGTGTCATATGTTGAAAACAAAATTTGGTATTGTGTGTTAATTGACAAAGAATCTAATTTGATACATATTAAATAAGGTAGGCAGCGATGAAATTTGGAACTGCAAATTGCTTAAAATTGAGTATCGCAAAAATGAAAATCGATGTTAAATGAGATTGCCATGGAATTTTGAACTGAACTTGCATTAGCAACGTAAAAATGGCGTGAGAAGAGAGGCAACGAAAAACAAGATATGTTATGTATTTTTTAGTCATCGAACTAAAATACAACAGTAGCGAGTACACATATTTTAAATTTTACCCTGATGTATTTCGATCAAACATTCTACCATAATAGCAATAATTCATGCCTTCACATTCCCAACAGTTTGTACCAATTACAGGGGCCATCGGCTGGCAATGAGTTATTATTATGCCTGCGGTTGTAGACCGACTTAAGATGTTGCCTTTCAGCATATGCCATGGAATCTTGGAAACTACAGAAAACCAAATTCAGAAAGAACATACCGGAGTTCGAACCCAGTACTGGCGGACTGGGAAATGAGCACACTAGGCACCGCGCTACTAGCCGGTCAGTTAGTACATTTCGATTCATCTGACCAGATGATTTAATTCAAAAAATCTTCGTAGTTTTCTAATTTTCCCGGTAACCAATTACAATATTCCATTTGTTATCACAAGGTAGTAAACTATGACTAACATGGACTTTGTACGGTTTCAGCTTATTTCAACGCAATTCTCCACGATCCATATTCGACTAAATTTCTGTCAAAATCTAGAAAAATGGTATATGTTTGTAGTCCTTTAGGATACAATTGTAAAAATACATAATATTATCTCGTTTCTCGTCGTTGGTGAACGTCATTTTTGAGTTACTAACGCAATGATAATTAACAGTTCGTAATTCCATGGCTATCTCATTTAACATCGATTTTCATTTACGCGATACTCAATTGTAAGTGATTGACAGTTCGAAATTTCATAGTTACTTACCTTATTTAATCTCAAATCAGATTATTGGTCAATTACCACACTATATCAAATTTTGTTTTCAACATATGACACATGGTTGAAATCAGAAAAAGAAAATCTTTTTAGCTGTGTCAAAATCCAATATGATATGCAAGATATAATAAAAGTGCTACAAGCCAAATAAGAAAATGAGATTTTTCAGTTTTTTTCAAATAACTCGAACGTCATTTGTTCTAAGTCTACCTTCTTTTCGGGATCATAATATCCACAAAAATTAGCAACTTTGTCAAATTTAAACCTACCGCCTATCTTCAATAAGATCGCAATGGTGAGGATCAAAAATGAATCAGCCTGTATTTTGGTTTGTCCAAAGGATTTTATGTCAAAAATCATGACTTGTTATTGTCCAAATATAGGATAAGAGGTGTTTCACTTGTTAGGTCTTTTCTATCTAATAGAACATAGTCCACGTGTGCCGTGGGAGAAAGGGATGGTGTATGACACAACTTCTATTCTACTACTACTGCGAATGATTTGAGTGTTGGCATTGACCCATGTAACTTACGACACTTCACGCTGTTGTAGTTTCCTCATGATAGCACTGGCATGGTTGCAGATCCTAATGTTGCATAGTTGAGCGGATGGCGAGTTGCCGTCACGATAATTAGCGTTTGTTCAACAACACTAAAACTGCTCTGGTTCCATTGAATACTAAGTTGAATAAACCCATGAGCAAAATAAGTGTGAGGACTGAGTTTGTAAAATTTTTAGGATTAGTTACTAATCATAATTTAAAATTTAACCACCGTGACCTATATAAAAAGTTGTGTTCTGCAAACCACAGAGAAAGTATAGTACAGAGGGCCATTTCAAATGGGACCTCCGGCAACACATTTTTAGTTGCCAAATATTCTAAAAGAGGGCGCTTCTGTGCAGAATTTATAGATGATTCATAGGTGCTCATAGTCAAGTTGAATATTCGCTTGTATACCAAGATTTTTTAATTTTTCTACTTCAGATTCAGATATTCAATGTGGTCACGTGATTAAGTGACATAACCACAAATGTAGGTTATCGTTAGTAAATGTAAACAAATATGGACGATATTTTTATCGATAAGGTTTATATTTTGTCTGAAATTTTACTGTGACAATTTGAAAGAGATATTTATCTATTATGTGGACCAACATAGTTTCACCTGATATTCGGGAAAGATATGGTTTAATATCTTCACCAGTGTTTTACTAGAAGTATTATGTTACTTCATTTCTACATGCCAGGAAAATGAACTATTATAAAAATATTCAGACTAACAATTTCTTTTCAAATGAGGGTTTTGTTAGCAAATGTTTCATATATTTTTTTTAATGAAGGAAAAAGTAATATAATTTCTGCGTAATCTACTTTTAATGTTACGAATAAATGAGAGTTAAGTTATAATAAATAATCAGATTTAGTAGAAAACCAAAGATTAAAGGCTCCCATTTTAACTGTCATTTGCAGCATGAGCATAACCAATCATATGTCGACAATTACGAGTAATGTTGCCAAACACACTACTAATATAAAGAATGGTGATTTAGAGCGATTTATAGGTTAATTAAAGAACATATAGAATTAAAATTGTTGCAGCCCCGTACATTTATTCAATGTTTGTACATACATACTTATATAATGCATGTATTCACACGTAACACATTTATCCTATTAACTCTATAACACACCATCCAAACGCATCTTTCATCATCAAAATATAAGCATACATTGATAACTATTTTATTTGTTACACATTGATAATTATTTTGTTTATTACAATAGTCATAGATACTCTGCAGTACACTTTAGAATTTTACTTATACCGAACACACTATTTACACACTTATCATTCATTACACTATATATACTATATAATCATTATTAGATACATACATATATACTTTGTATTTATCGTATCGAGTCAGT
>SMLS01074260.1:0-17196 GCA_004785975.1 Popillia japonica
ATTATCAAGTTTGTATCCAATTGAAACTAATCCAAGACCGTTTAGTTCTCTAGGTGATCGCTCTTACCACCACAGCTATCTAATTTATCATTTAAACGCAGGAAATATTACATATAGTTACTTTTTTTTTGCTTCCTTTTCGATTTAGTGAGGTAGAAGTAAAAAATTTTACAATAATTCTATTGTGGTGAATGCAGTTGCAGCGGCTCCTTGCAACTGCATGATCCCCACGTTAAAAGTACATTTTCTTGACTCTATTACAACATTACCTCCCCAGAAATAATGCTGCCTTCCTAATTATGTCCCAACAGCAAATTCTAGCTTAATCTAGAATTCTAAACCAGTCGCTCTTACCACTGCGGCTATCTAGTGAATCTTTCAGTTCAAAAAGCTGTTCAACCCTTTCAAATATCTCAAACAACAATTTTTCGAAGCAGCACTCATTGCTGTAAGTTCAAATCAACTTTCCGAAAAGTAGTTCTTTCCTTGTGCCAAAAAAGAAAGAAAAAATATTTGGACAGAAAATTTTACTACAAGCAGTATGAAAGGAGGCGCAAATTTTTGACATCTTAATAAACGTATATTTTCAAAATGCAGGAATGCTTTTTGAATAAAACCCATTCGTGAGATATTGACTTCGTAAGTACTCCTTGCCAACATTAATCACAAATAATTTTTAATTTGACGTTTCTCTGATGAAGCCGTCAAAGTGACAGTTCGATTATCTGTCAAGTTGACAGTTCGAGCTAGGCAGATTCAGCATATTCTTGAACTCAAGCTTAACCCCCGAAATCTTTATTTTAGACCTTTTAAACATTTATCTTCAATTTATTTTATTTTTTTTATGTAATTTTATTTATTTTTCTAGGTTTCGTCTCCTTCGACAACCCGGCGAGCGCGCAAGCAGCCATCCAAGCGATGAACGGTTTCCAGATCGGCATGAAGCGTCTGAAGGTCCAACTGAAGAGGCCGAAGGACGCGAACAGACCCTACTAACCTTTTTTGTACTGCTGCCAAGCAGTTGGCGCGTAGATTTCCACGGGGGACAATATCAGACGGACGCCCTCCACCACTCTCCCCCCGTTTTTCACCGCTCCAATATAGCCACAATCGAGGACGACAACAACAACTAACCAGCCGCATTACCATCCGGTTTTATCATCAACACATACACACACACACACACACACACGAACACAAATTTAAGACAAAAAAAAAACAATTTAAACGAACAAAAGAAGATAAAAATGTTTGAATTAAAAATTTTTCAAAAATAATTGAAAAGAATGTCGCGCAGGTTATGCAACCAAAAAAAAATTAATAAAAAAAGACAAAAGCAGAATAAGAAGAAGAAGAAGAAGGCGTGGTGGCCATGCCTGGTGATATATATGCATATATTATGTATATATTTATTAAGTATAATTAAAAAGCGCTCTCCGTGTTAAAGGAGGGGGTGGCAGCACTGGGCTGCACCGCCCACTTCGAGAAATTCCAAAAGGGGCTGTGATTAAATAACAAATCAGTGTTTGATTGTACAGGCCGTTTTGTCTTCTCGTTCGTGAAAAATATAATAAAAAAAATATCACTATTTTGAGACGTCTACTCATATATTCGTTGTATGTAATTGTGTGTTTAACTGAATATAAGTAAAAAAAAATACAAAAAAAACTCTAGAAGTGTGGGCGGTGCTTTCTGGCTTGCGAGGACACAAGAAAAAATTGTAAACATTGTAAAGATGATTTTTATTATACGAAGTTGCCAAAATAATATAATGGATAATATTAATAATAATAAAAAAATGATAAAAATAATAATAATACTGAATAAAAATGATAATAAATAATGTATAAAGCGCACCATCCAGGCATGGCCTACTTTAAACTATTACTCTTATATTATATATACTACCTTTTTAAAACTTATATATATATGGAATATATTTCTCTCCTATATACAGGGTGTTTCAAATTTGTAATTTTCGTAGCTTACCTAACTAAATTTAAATAAGATCTGAATTATGTACATTAGTATTATAGGGAACACAAATAATGTCCGAGTTAGCCGTTGCTGGTGAGTATACGATTTGAAACACGCTGTATATGGCATAATAAAAGAATAATTATTATATACATTAATAAATATATTGTGATTATATCTCACACACGTAAATTTCATCTCGGAGCCAGTTTTATTACTATTAAAATAAAGACAAGGTACATCATGTATTTTTGTGCCACAAATACATTAATTTAATTGATCTATTATTATTAAATAAAAAAATAATATTACATAAATATATTATTGTACAAGATTAAACAAGATAAAAGAACAAAGGCATGACTATATTTATATATATACAATTATTAATTATAAATAAAAAGAATAATATATAACTTATATAATATTATTACGATATACCTATATATTCATACGAGAATACGTGAGGCGAATGAATTGATGATAATGATGATCAAGTTTGAAGTAGTGTCGGAAAATGATGATTTTAACAATTAATTAAAAAAATACATTTTTATTAGGTATATATATTAATATAACATTTCTAACTTAATCTTTAAGAAACATAATCCTTGCAAAGTACCAACTATATTATATATTATTATATTATATATTATTATATCCTGTAAATTCTTATTATTAAACGAGAAATGAAATTGAGATAAACTAATTAAAGTAGAATGTAGAGTTTTAAGTGAGGGAAGTATAAAGCGCGATGCTCGCACGCCAATGATATGGTATGATTAATTTTTATTATATTTATATATAAGTTTGAAGAAATTATATATTATTTACCATATATCATATATTACATATGATAAATCATATATTATACATCATCTATCATATGTTATATATTATATATCGTATATAATACATTATATATTATATAATTTTTTTCAAATTTAATTAATTTATTTAAAAAAATATATAAATTTCAATTTTCTTTCTTATACTATAACCCAAAACAAAAATTATTTCCCATTAAACATTTAACAACATCTAATCTTATCTAATTAATTTAAATAATTACTAACATTGACGAGAAAAACAAATTTTCATTATATTATTCTTCCCCTCCGAGTTACGCGCGCATATTCGCCAAAAATTAAAAAAAAAAATAGTTGTTGAAAAGTTAGTTGACGCTTTGTTTGGATCCGTTCAGCTCGCTCTAGACCCTATACCCCGAGCACTTGGCCGGTGGTACGGGTCGCACAGCGAGCGTGGGTCCGGGTACAGGCCGGGTACATTTAAGCGATGATGAAACGTGAAATGAATAAAAAAGAGGAAAACCGGCTGGGCCAACCTAGTCAAATTATCTCCAGCCTTAATCCCAAAAACAAGGCTGGCTGCAAATTAGTTAATAATGATATATTTAAAAAAAATGAAAAAACCTAGGATTAATTTTAGTAATTAAGTGACATAAATACTTAGTGAACATATAATAATATAATAAAAAATATTTATTATTAATAATAAAAAAAGAACAAAATATCTAATATATTTAAGTATATTTTCTTTAAATTTTCGGCTAAAATTGTGCAATATTTACTTACTTAAATAATAATAAAAAAAGAATATTTATATATATACAAAAAAACAAATGAATAACCGACCGACTGATGATATGAAATAAGTAAAAAAAAACTAATACGTTCGATGTATATACAAATTTTTGTGTGTAACATTTTAGATATGAAAATGGGGTACCTGACATATTTTTTTTAATTTTTAATTTGGCGGAATATTAATTAAATTAATTTTCAAAGGAAAAAACAAACGCGCAACACACTGCCACGATCACGCAAAATACAATTCAATCCTTTTATAAGGAAACGCAAAAATGACCGCCCATCTTTTCTTCGTCTAATTTCGTCAATTTTTACACACTCTAATTTATTTTTATATAAATATATATAAAGAAACACCCTGTATATAACAAAACGTATTAGTGGAATATCTCTGTTATTATACATAATATCAAAACATTGTGAAGGTGAAAAAGGTTTATATTTTTGAGCTCTATAATATGAAATTATTTCTTTATAATACAGGGTGCTTCATAACACTTAAATTTTGATATTTCAATAGAGAAAAAATTTTAAAAAATATGTACATCTCCGTTTTCATACAATTGTTATTAATGGTAATATTGTTTTTCTCTCGCTTTAATTTTGATTTGATATTGAATCCCCCTATAAATTATATATGTACAAATTCGAAAAACCTCATTCAAGATTAATCAAACAAAAAAAAATATATTGCAGATGAAAACAACCGGGCCAAAGAAAATGAATTAGTTGAAAAACGCTAAAATTGTTATGTTTTGCTATTAATTTATTTATTTATTTAATATAATTTATTATATTTATTTTACTAATTTATTTATTTAAATAAAATGGTTCTAGTGGTAGCATTCCAATGCTTGCTAAAGTAGTTACATTCCAGTTATACTGGAAGTATTATTTGTAATTAATTAATTATTATTATTATATATTATACATATATATAATTAAAACACGGAAAAGAAATTTAATAAAAATACTATTATTATATAGTATAACATATTATATACAATATACTATATAAACGCTGATATGAAAGAATTATATTACGACTATTTATCATTAATATTAAAGAAATAATCCGCCAATCCCCTTTCCATCCCCCCACCAAACGCAGCGCCCCTTGAAAGCAATCCAAACCCGCTTGATATCCAACTAAATCTAAAATTAAACAAGAATATTTTATTTAATATTCCAAAAAATATTTTAAAATATTAAAAAAATTATGTTAAAAAGTTTCAAAAAAAATCTTTAAAAATTAAAAAGAACCCTCCCCCTAAAAAATAGAAAATACGGAATTACATAACGCAGACGTAAAATCACCCCGACGACAAAAGAAATATAATTAATCGAATATTGCGGAATTTAAGTGAATTTTTCAAAACGCTAATGAAATTATTATTAAACTTAATAAATCATGTAATTATTAAATTAATATACAGGATGTATCAATTATATTATAGGATTATATTAGATTTATCAAATGTATTATTATCGAAAGTCTTAAATTAAATTAATATTTTTCGTTAACGATGCGTTTGTAAATCGCGCTAATGATAGAATTGATATACCGTGTGTTGCAAAAAAAATCAATCTGTAAAAAAAATTGCGGCGAAGTGATCTAGGATACAGGGTATGTTTTTGCAATTATATATGTAAACTGTTACTCATCGTATGAAGGCGGTATAATTATACATACATCGCGTTTCTATTTAGTAGTGTATGTTTCCATTTATAAAAAAAAATGATAATATTAAAAAAATAAAACCCACCACCGCTGTGCGGACTCGCATTGTATTTAAAATATAAATAAAAGATAAGGAAAAACTCGCTATTTATATCAACCAAAAAAAAAATTACATACATCCATCTCTCTCTAATACATCATCACATACACACGAACACACTATAAGTATATACATATATATATATATATATACGTGCACCCAGATGAAAAAGACGCTGTACATATATTGGGGTCCATATATTATAGAATTGAAAAAAATGAAAAAATCATTTGCACCATTTTTTGCGTAGATAATGTTATGGTTTTCAATACGAGATTCATACTAATCGGTTGAAATGTATTTTTACAAAAAGAAAATGCGCCTCCTTTTCCTTTTTCCGCCATAAACAATATAAAAAAACAATTGAGTATTATAGGAGAATGTTAAAAAAAATTAAAACCGCTTGATTTGAAGCTGAATTAATAATAAATTAAAATGAAATTCTTAGAGATAGGGATACTATTTACGTTGATGAAATAATCCCGGAAAAAAAAATATATACTACGCGTATTGCATCCAAAAAAAACTTCATCAACATATATATTTTAGCTATTACGAGTTTAGGAGTATTAGGAATTTTAGTCGATGAAATAATCAACTATAATTTATATTATATATAAAATATTATATATTCAAAAGGAAATTGAAAGAATTTTTAAATACAATAATAATGTATGGCGATTTGATCATTAAATCGATAAAGTCAGATGTTACGATGATAAAAAAAAGTACTCATATGCTAGAATCTAGTCGTTTTATTCTATTTTATATTTCCAAACCAATTTCTAGTCAGAACTATATTTTATTTTTGTTCCTATATTTCTATTACTTACTCTCTTGTGCCATATTTTATTCTAGTCAAGATCCATTCTAAAATATATTTTTTTTATTTTAAACTGAGATCGTGAGTACTTAAATTTATATAATAGGCTAAGAAGAATATCGAAATGAATTAAAAATGATAATAATCCTTGCGAAAAAGCCATACAACATTGCATGTGACAGTTTTATTATATATTTTACAAAATAATAATTAAAAAAAATTGAATTATTACCATTATTATTACATATTACGATATATTAAAGAAAAGTAGATAAATCCACATATTTATTATTAATAAGGGCATAATCTTTGCTGAACTTGTAACACGGAAATCATATGTAAATTAATTAATTAAAAAAATTACATATGAATGAAAGAAGAGGAAGAAAAACAAACTTTTTATCATAAATAATTTTACAGAAATTACAAAAAAATAAAATTAATAATAATTATGAAAAAAAAATTATGAAAAGTGACATATTGTAACATACTTATTAGTAAGGACATAATACATAATACATATATTATTTTTTACATTTTGCTAATATATATATATACAGATTATGAGTTAAAATAAATTAAAACGTAACAAGGAAATGTTTGCCTGTCCCCCCGCGCTCCTCTCAATTAAAAAATTAAATTGTATCCCCCTTTTTACGCAATACCTAAATTACATTATTTAAAATTAAATTTATTTTTAATTTAATTATTTACAAATCTATCTATTGACACAAAAAAAAATATATCAAACTAAATAGTAATACAATATAACCATGTACAAGAATTGTTTTTATAATTTAATATGATATGATGTAAACTGTATACAGAGTGTTCCGGTTTAAATCAATTTCCATTGAAGTATGAGTATCATTGTGTTATTACATATTATATTAGAAAAATTATTGCGTTGATGATTTATGATATGTCAGACTGCATTGGAAATTACACATTAAAACTTTATTTTTATTTTTTTTAATAATATATATATTTTAATAAATTTAGTGATATAACGGGACACTCTGTATATACATATATATAAAAGAAGAATGATACAGACGCATTTAAAAGAAAACAACATTATATTTACAACACGGTGCATTTTTAGTCAATGCTCAAAACATAATCTAATATATGTAAAAATATTTTTAATTTTGTCTTGTCTTCTATATATATAATATATATTTATTATTATTATTAATAAATGAGAATTTCTCTCCAGCCAAATAGGTCCAAGTCAAAATTTATCTCCGCGAAATTAACAAAAAAAAAATTAAAAGACATCTCTTTTACATTGTATTATAGTATTATACAAGATGAAAAGGGACAGAAAGCAAAAAAAATTCTAGTTAAAATTATAATTATAACTAATTAATTATATATAATATTATATTTAAAAACAAATAATTACTAATACATAATAATAATTAATTATTAATAACAGTTAAGATGAAACTGACATTGACATATTCAAATATACAGCTGACTTGGATCTATTTCGGTGAAAGCTATCAAGTTCATATGAAACTTTATAAAAGAATTATAAATTAAATAAAGTTAAATATAATGCATATCTATCACTGGTTTTATTTACATCATTTTATCAGGACTTAATTCCAACCATTTCAAACGTTTAATCCCATGGTTTTCAAAAAAGGTTTTTGCAGAAGCTGCCGTGTCTCACCGTCTGCGCCTAATGTTTAGAAACGAATCTACAAATATCTATCTAATAAATGTTTCTCTTGTTAAGCTTACTTTTGCTGTAATATGAAAACAATATACCTAATAATTTCAAAAAGAAAGATAATTCGCGCCATGATTTGACAAAATGACATGTGGCGACATCTATTTTTAAAGTGTCACATTTTGTTCGCATGAAAAATGATATTTAATAAAATTAAATTGAATTAATTATTAAATCGCATTAAAATTATCATTTTTTGCATTAAAATTGATAAGATTTATTAGAAATTACTGAATTTATTAGCGACATCTATGAAATAGAAGCCTATAGCTGCAGATTTTCGAACTACAGCGACCTATTTTATTCTATTTAATAAGAATTTATTTTCTAAAAGTTGCCACCATTGGGTAGAATCTGGGGGAAAAGAGAATTTAACATTGACATTTAAACATTTTTCAATTTAATTTATATTTAACAGAAATTGATCTATTAATTCTATTTTAATTAATTAATATCTCTCATCAGGATTTGAAATAATCATTCTAAACCCGCAAAAATGGTAAGTAGATCGGATTTTATTCTTAAAATAACAAATCCTAATCATATCGTAGGCATTAAATAAGCTTCGCAAAGAGAAATTAGCCCAAGAAATGAATGAACGCAAATTCTACGAATGTATCGAATTGGAGCGGGCTAAAATCGATCACCGAAACAAGTATCGTAATCTAAACAGGTACATGCAATTGCAACGTAAGCAAATGGAGGAGGACGAGCAAGTTTCGGAAGATGCACAAGCTGCGATTAAAGTATCCCAATCGAAGCAGGAAGAGAAATTAGCCCAAGAGGTTGATAAGATGAAACGGGAGGAAATTAAAGAACTACGAATGAGGCAAGTGTTACGTGAGAATTGTCCTGAGTTGCGCGACTTAGAAACAAAACTGCGAGCCGCTTATATTAACAAGCAACTATTGACACAATTGAAGGAGAAGGAGGCTTTAAAATTAGAAGATCAGGTTAATTTTTTTATTTTCTACTACGTTTATAGAAATTAATACGATTCCTGTTTGCAGCTTAAAGAGAAGAAGATACAACAAGTTTTGCAAGAAGCGAGAATGACGCAGGAAGAATTCCTAATGAAAGAAGCGCAGGAAGAAATCAAACGTAAATCCGAATACAAATTGGCGCTGCAAGATCAGATGATTTTACGAGAGCAAACGAAGCGATATTTGTATGAGGAATTCTTACGTGAGAAAAAGATGATTGACGATATTATACAACGGATACACGAAGAGGATGAACGATTTCGTGAGGAAAAACTGTGTCGAATGCAGAAGACGCGGGAGGAAATGATGGCGTTTAAAGCCGCACAAGAAATATGGAAGCAAAAGCGACAGATTGCGTTAGAGGAGGAGAATCGCCAAATTGCGGAATATCTACAGAAGAAAGCACGGGAGGAACATATGAAGTAAGTTCTCTGCGGATCGATTTCGTTTATTTTTATTTTATATTCGTAGAACGGTTAAGAAAGATGAAGAAAATATGTTAAAGGAGAAATTAACAATCGATTTAGCCCGGAAAATCTATGTAGAGCAAGTAAATATATTTTGTCGCAACATTTTCGTATATACTTTTCGTAATAACTAATTTCTAGATGAAGAAGCGTGAAAAAGATTACGTTTTACAAGAATTAAAAGAACGCGAGTTCCAAGAGGAAATGGAACACCGGCACAAATCAGATGTCGAATTCCAACTCAGACAAAGAATCGAGCTACAAGAAGTCTTACAAAGGCAGATTGTGGAGCACGAAGAAAAAATTAAAAACGAACAGAAACAGGAACAATTGTATAAACAACAGCTTTTAGAGAAATTAATGGAAGAAGAACGGTTAGAACAGATGTCTGCTCAGAGAAAACGCATGAAGATGTTACAGTTAAAACGAGACGTAGAAGATATGATGGCGCAACGCAGGCAGAGGCAAGCCGAGGAGATGCAGGAGAAGATCAGATTAGATGAGGAAGAGAAGAAGGAAGCTGAGAGACGGTGAGTTGTAGTTTTTGTTCGGATTCGATTCGATCTATATAATCGTACTTTGTAGGCGACAAATTATCGAGGAGGAACGGCTGAAGTTATTGAAGGAGCATGCTCATAATTTGATCGGACATATTCCTAGAGGTGTGTTGCGTGAGGAAGATTTGGAACATCTCGGTGCTAGTGTAGCGGATGTTTATAGGAAGAAGCAGTGAAGAATCGATGTTAAATTAACTAACGCAGTCTGCACTAGTTTAAATGTAGATCTTTTGTAATCTGAGGCACAGTATTATTAATTTATTGACTAACTTTTTTTTATATTTTTATATTTTTCTAATTAAAAAAAGAAATAAATGCTAAATTATTTGTGAAAATTTGTTCCGGAAATGTTGAAGTCAATTTGATAGATCGATATGGATTCAAAGAGAGGTTGGCTGCTTCGAGTTGTAATATCTCCAGAAAAGTTTGATATTGCAGGTTATATTGTTTTGTACAAGTTGTATAATTGAATATGTGCATGTAAATGTGTTGATGTTTAATCAAATCAGGTGTGTACGTATGTAAAAAAAAAACCAGTAAAGGTTCAACGATAGAGCCTTGAGGAAGACCTGCATATAGACAGGCACGAAGGATGAATGACTATTTGTGTAATTGGTTTTAAAAAAATTATTTGTAGAGTCTGATATAAATTGGCAGGGAAGTCATTTATATAAGCTAGAAACAGGATAGGTCCTAGGACAGAACCTTGAGGGACGCCAGTATTAACTCCAAGACAAGAGGATTCAGAATTAGCAATTGAAA
Organism: Popillia japonica; assembly: GCA_004785975.1. Taxonomy (NCBI): domain Eukaryota; kingdom Metazoa; phylum Arthropoda; class Insecta; order Coleoptera; family Scarabaeidae; genus Popillia; species Popillia japonica. Next base: position 10,702 of record SMLS01074260.1, read on the forward strand.
CAGCCCTAGAAGCAATAATTATTTCAATTTCTATTAAATTACGTTACTATAGTCTGTTTACGATAACAGACTAGGCACGTCATAATGCCGGTATTCATTATTGCCAAATTGTTTATGTATTAAGTGAAGTTTATATTCATGAGATGGCAACATCGTACAGGACAGGCACCTTTGCATAGAAACAATCTCTATATGTTTTTGGGTACTTCGTTTTGTACAGGTAGCTATTCTGATTTTAGTAGTTATGACGTTATCATAAGCAGACTATAGGAAACTTTACATTTAAATTGCACTATGTTGGTGGTAGTTACGCAAAATTAATCGCAAATAAGTAAAATTTAACTAACCCCTAACTTGGGTTCAAGTGCTGCAGAACTAATAAATAAATTAGTTTGTGTAAGCGTGTAAGAGAACTCAATAAAATTATTTGTGCAATATGTTGAGCAGATATCTTAGAACTCGTTCCAGATCATATACTTTAACTTGTAACAGAATTAATTTAATATACAGGGTGCACTTCGTCAACTGATGGATTAATATATCAGTATAATGGTGCTACTTGCTCTGTTATTCATACATTAGTAAATGTCAAAAGGTATAACAGAAAACGCAAACAGTATTTATCTGTTCCACAATCAAACGTCAATTATGAGCACAACAGAAATGTGGTTGGAGTTTATTTTTTGATAAAGCAAAGAGAATAGTAAATTGAAAATGTTGGCACCTGAAGATGCAATCACAAAACCAGATATTTCAGACATATTTTTAGCTGACAAACACATGTTTGCACTTGAGAAATTCTTCGCTAATAATACTGAATCACGAAAATGAACGAATTATTCGTCTGTTAATGTTCATCTTTAGATTTAAATTGCACTATGCTAAAACCTAACCTACGTAAAATTAAAAGCAAACGAGTAAAATTAAACTAACCACTAACCTGGGTTCAAGTGCTGCGGACTTATATTAAATAAAATTGACGGATAAGCGTATGACAAAACTGCAAAAAATGTTTAAACTGTTACAACAGATCTGCAATTTTCCTTCACACTTTATTCAGGCTTAGGACTGACAGTCTAAATTGCTGGCGTGTTTAAAAATTGCAGTGGCTCCACTGTCTGGTTTTTGTGTTAGTAAAGAAGAGGAATGAATACAACACGTACCTTATTTGGTTTTCTGATTCCCTCAACTAAAATTTTAAATCAAAGGAATCAAAACGATGTAGTTATTAGCACAACATCACTAAATCGCTCACTGAAACACAATAATTAAAATTCGAGTTTTAAAGAGTGTAGCTGGCGCAATTTGCTAACCAGAGCAAGTGACTCCTCTGAAACAGCAGAATTAATATTAATAACGTGAAGATTATAAAGTTTAGGACATTAGTATACAATACGTAATAGTAAGATGACTCAAAGTGGAGTCACCTTATCAAAACAGATCATTCAATAATTACAGATTATTGCTACTAGAGACAAAATAAATCAAAATAAACAGCAATGAAACCTCAATAGAAATAATGTTAATATTCAAGAATGTTAAATATTTTAGCTGTATCAGGAGGTAACTCAAAATGGAGTCATCCTCCAAACATTACACAACATATCTGGTAGAGTAACTCAAAATAGAGTCGCCCTGTATTAAGAACATTTTAATGCTACAGACAAAATAATTACATAATAAAACTGAAATAGAAATCTTTTTAATTTCTAACCTAAAACATTTATGTTATTAATTTGACAGCTCTGTATGAAAGACATTTAAATAATTAGAAACAACTCAAATTTGAGTCGTCACTATTCGAAAATTATCGTTAGGTACATCACATCGGTAAATTAGTTTCAAATACACTAACCACTAACCTGAGTTTAAGTGCTGCTGAACTGTAATCAGAAAATAAAGCATTAATATATGAAAATGTTGTTATATACCATCTATATACTTACGATACTTCACCTGTTTGCAACACTACACTACACTTAACGTTTTGCATCAGTGGTTTCACAAAATTATAACGAAATATACTTAGGTACATACCTATACTTTGGATTTTAGTTAAAAAATTTAGAATAATTTTGAAATTGTAACATTTTACAACGAACAAAAGCCAATAATAGGAAAAGTAGAGCTACATATTTATTAACTATATAGTGAGAATTCTTCAGGTTGCGAACATAGGATTGTCAGTAAAAGAAATCAATCACATGCTTAATAAAATGCACCAATTACAATGCACATACTTTCTTGCAACCATTATCCTCACACTTTGACCCAAATCCATAAATTCATCTACACAGCAGACTACCATTCAATAGCGATCAATATCCCACAGCTTTAACAAAATAAATTAACTGCACAGCAGACTAACACCCAATAAGAATACGTTCATACCCCTTAAGTAACGTAGAGCAGACCTACGCAAGTTTGAGACCTCATCGAATCCCTCATGAACGAACAAGCGCCCCCAACGAGTTTGCTAGACCCCGTACAGGGGTATGTGGTGTCATTGGAACCGTGCCATTCGAGCACCCACCCGGAAAAAGATCCAAGTGTCAAACAAGAAGCGAGAACCTGACGAACATAAGATATCTCAAAAATCTCGCCCCATTGTATGTCCCTCACGCCGTCACATAAGTGATACCAAAATTATCCGCATTCATATTGGAGTTAGTGCCGCAATATATGCTTCCGTTCATGCCGGAGTATGGCATCATGAACGGAAGTGGTGAATTAATTAGGCTTGGGATATTGAAGAGATGGTACGTACGTACAAGAGTAAGGACAATGTGAACACGTTAATAGATCTAATACGTAAATATTAGCAACCTGCGTATACATATGTCACTCGACGAAGCTGTCAGTTTGACAGCTCTGTCCGCCCGACTGCTACCTAGTCGGACGGACGAAACAGACGATGATCTTCGTTGGTATGACAGCATGATTGTCCGTGCAGTGGGGTTAGCTTAAATTGTGTCGGTGATGATGGTGGTAGCTTCATAAATATAAGTGCGCAAAAACATTAATACGGATCGGTGGCTAACCACGGAACTGCACTCACACTGTCGCCTTTAACTAACCTCAATTTTATAATACAACCAAACCGATCGTGTTCATATTGTGCGTACCTTGTATACTACCCGAAAATAAAACATATCAGATTTGCATTCACCCAACTATGTAGGAACAACGTAAATTTTCTAGAATAAGAAGGTTGGCAAGCTTGATTTAAAATAAATCTCGTGTACTACGCAAAATAAAATAGAAAACATGCTGCTACGTAAATGTAGGGGAATTCGACAGATTAAAATCTTGAAAAATTCTGTAGTAATGAATTCATTAATCTCAATTGGAATGTTAGCTTTTGTTCCTTGCATTAAGCTTTAAGTTTTGAATAATTTTGATAATAAAATTTATAAAAAATCATTTATTCATCGAGTTCAATTGTGAAACGCGATAATAATCCAAAAAAATAAATCAAAATAGTTTGACATAAATGTTGAAGTACAAGAATTATCGAAATGCAGAAAATAGCAAACGAAATCCTACCTAGAATGCTTCTCTTCTTGCTTAATCCTGAAGCCTGTTAGGTCAAGGTGTATCGATGTATCTGTTGCTAAATAGGAGAAAGTAAAAGAGGAACGAGAGAAATTAAGCTAACCACTAACCTGGGTTCAAGTGCTGCGGAACTGTAATAAATAAAATAGACGTATTAATATAAAAAAGAAGTGCAAAAATTTTGTAGATATTTACCTTGAACATATTTCTCCTTGTTCCATCCGTCAGAAGTGATACCATTCGTTAGCAGTGACGTCACTTACCTAGAAATAAGGAAAATGATTTTTTAGTCTTTCGTTTATTGATTTAATTAAATTTTCAATCAAAATAAGCTTAGATAGTTTAGTATATTGTAGGTATAGCTATAAGTCAATTGAGTGGGGAAAATGTTCTAAAATTATTTTGAAATAGGTATACAGGGGTGCTTAAAATTAAGTTACACATTACAGATGTCAAAATTTAAGTGAAATACTTTAATAATTTTTCTAAATGTAGATAAATGTCACGTTATGTTGATTTGGATGTAAGATTTTAACAATCTCCTATAATTTCTAGAAAATATCTTTATTTTTAGCATTTGCATTCCTGTATTGAGGAAACGTCAAGAAAAATTCAGTTTTCTCTTTTCAAAGTTGAAAGAAATTTATGACATTATTGCGCTAGCATTGTAAACTTAATATAAAATTTGTCACCCTATTCATACATTAAATTAGAATGGGTTAAACATTTTCTGAAAGCACTAAAAAAATGGAAACAAATTGTTACAAAAAATCAAGAGATAAATTTCCAAAGCTATCTGATTCGAAAGCATACTTTTTGGTCCACAAATTCGAAAACTACTCAAGAAAGAAACATGGACTTCTTTTAAAAATATTTGCAGCGAAATTAAATAGTGGAAATTACCAAGATATCGTTATGGTTAATTTGTTAAAAAAACAATAAAAAATTAGGGCGACAAATGTGGCTAAATTTAATTAAATTAAAAGGCAAATAATATAAATTGCGTCTAAGAATTTTAGGATATTTAAGCACTTTAATAAAAGAAAACAATTACTCACTGTATCTAGTTGTTTGAATCGATCAAATCCGCAGAAGGTATATCCTTTAGCACGCACTGCACAGCACAAAACTTTGCAATTGACTGAAATAATTTATCGTGTTCGATAAATTCTTTCGCATCCCTTCTTAGTAGGTAACTATCTCTTGTACAAAAAAAAGTTCGTATACGTAACATATTTTTAATGTGATGCGTTTAGGCCAGCAAATAGTTGAAAGGTAAAAAAAAGTTAATGTAGAGTTTTTATACTGCTGACGTTTGGTGTATCGCCTGATATACAGGGACGTATTTTGTGATTAAGAGAGTAAGATTTAATTTTTTAATGTTAAACAATTAAAAACATGACATTGGCATTTGGATGCTAAATATAACTCAATTTAGTAGTTAAATATTAAAGACAGACTAGTTTAAGTGTGTAATAAGAACAAGTTTGACATTTAAGGGCCCAACATAAACTAATTTGACATTTAGGTATGAAATTCGAACAAAATTGAAGCTTTAAATTCAAAATATGTTAAACGTTATATCGAATTTAACATTTAAATTACAAATACAGGTAAGTTTGACATTTAAACGTCAAAATTTGAGAGATGTAAATGTCAAATATGTCAAGTTTGATATTTAAATATAAAATATATGTATGTACAGTGACATAAATAGTGGGGAAATTTTTTTATTATCGAAATACCCTAAAAATCTTTTTTGGGAGGTAGGTTGTGCATGTCTAAGAACCCCAAAATTTATTTTGACACATGTCACGTGACTACTAGTACGGCGGTAAATTTGAAAAATATGCCACGAATCTGCAAAAAGTGAGGTTAGATGACGTCATATCCGAAAAAGTTATTTGAAAAAGTTGTTTAGAATTCAAATTTGTGGCTATATGCAAAGTTCTGTATATTTAGAAAAAAAAACCACAATTTTTGCCAATATTTTTTAATTGAATTATATATTTATGACAGTTGTCACCCCTGTGTGTATTAACGGTTGGCACAACAATATGACAGCGAGAAAAGAGGAACGGTGAGAACGAGAAGATGGTGTTGTGATAAGTGCTGTGAAATACGAGCAATTTATGTCATCTAACCTCCCTTTCTGTAGATTCGTGGCATATTTTTCAAATTTACCGCTATACTAGTGGTCACGTGACCTGTGTCAAAATAAATTTGGGGGTTCTTAAGCCTGTATTACACGGTCAAAATGCATCAACGTTTTCTCGTAAATGGACATCAAAGTTATATCTCAAAGATTTACTTTGACAGTCAGAAATTTAAAAATATAATTCAGAGCAGCCAACATACTATTGGTTTCACAGTTTATTCTATTGTTGACGTTAAGTTACGATTGAACGAATATTGGGCTGGCAGCAATGCTTACACATGCGCACAGCAGAACTTTGGCCAACTTCGATAACAAAATTTGTTGCAGCAACTATTTTTAATGTCAAAGTAAAATTTGATGTGACGTCATCGAAGTCCTTTAAAGTGGTCATTTACACGGGGAATTTGAAGCGATTTAGACAACGATTTTTACAACTTTGACGTAAAACTTTGATGCACTTTGACCGTGTAATACAGGGTTCAGACATACACAACCTATCCCCTAAAAAAAATTTTAGGAAGTTTTGATAAAAAAATGTCCCATATGTTGCAATATTTATGTCGGTCACTGTATAATGAAATTGAGTTTTCAATTATAAATATGAACTAGTTTGAGATTTAAATCTCATAATAATGTTATATATCACATATGTAACATAAAATTATGTCAGGTGCTGTTATTATGAGATTATGTTGTGAGGTTATGTCGTTATTTGTCCTTGTGAATAAAGTTTGAACTATACTTCATTCACGTTAAGAACGCAGCGTTAGATTAGATAGGAG
>SMLS01074261.1:0-23057 GCA_004785975.1 Popillia japonica
GCACGCCGAATAAATCATCGCAATTGGATGTGTTGTTCGTGTATCAAAAATAAATTAAATTTATGTTAATTTTGATTGATTGACTATTTTTTGATTTTGTTTAATTTAGACATCATAAACAATACATTTGTTTCCGCGCACCAGGCAACTTCGTTTGGTTTGTCCGCCATTAATTTTGAAAATCTTTTGCAATTTTCGTATTTAGTTACAATCACGTTATAATATAAAAGGTACAAATGTTTGCTGTATATTATGCAACAAAAATGATATTTTAACGTGTGAATAAATAATAATTATAACATATTAACATTTTACAAAATTGTGCTATGAGTGGCAGGTGGTGAATACGATGAATTCACTATTCCAAAATATTGCGAAAATAATTATAGATTATAAATCAGAAACCAAAAGAAAACGAGTATTCTAATTATTTTGATTTTTTTTTCAAATATCGTGATTGTGATGCTATTCTTTAAAAAGTTGGCAAGATGGAAAATTGACATATTTCGTCTAAATCTCGCCCGTTCATTGGTCAAGAAAGCAATAATTGATGAGCCTATTAATAAATCCGTTGTATCTGCAGCGACTTGACACTCAACTACACTATAGTGTAGAAAATTCTCGTTTATTCAGCATGCACTGGTTTCAAAATGAAATAAATGTGGTAAATATTATATAATATAGTCGTGAGATTAGCGAGTAGTTGGTATGTATTTATTAAACATTATTACTATTTGGTAAATGTAGCATAGTGTAATATGAGTCTAATTTAAAGTACTTCACTACACTACACTATACCGATAGATTATAGCCACAGCAAACAGACTGACTTGTTATTTGTAATGGTGCGCGCTCTCCCGTTTTTTCTATTTGCGTTTAGTATATTTTTTGGAAGCAAAAACTTTTGAATTCTATAACAACTTATGGACATCTATTATTGTCCAGCCAACATCTCAGATTGACTAAGATTCTAAGTATGTTTTTAACTATTATAATCACAATTTTCTTTTGTTTTATATCCCTGTACTTTCAAAGTTTGTAACTGGTTGCTAAATATGTTGATAAATTGTGATCATATATTCAGAGTTATTTTATATAGCTTATGTTTAGCGTTTTTCTTAATTTAAAGGAAATGAATCTTACATTGCGTTACAGAGATATGGCTGATAGACCACCACCACCAAGAGGCCGTGCGGCCTTACTAGAGGCCTTTAAATCTCGATTAACTAAACCAGGAGATGACAAACCAGCTTTGCAGCAGGAAGAAGCACCTAAGCCGCGTGGCAGGGCTTCTCTAATTGCTCGAATGAAAGAACTTAAAATTGGAAGTGCGACAGTACCTAGTTCTGAACCTGTGACATCAACACGAATACAGCAATCTGTAAAAGTAGAAGACCTTACACCCAGAGAATCAGAATCAAAACCAGAACTACCCATTTGTTCTTTTAAAGGTAACTTATTATTGAAAAGAGGACATATCTCGGTACCCTACTTGCTATGTTATATTATATTATGTATTTTTAGGTACTTCTGGAACATCTATACATGTTACTGCAAATTATATACGGTTATCAATCGAAAAAAGCAAAGGTGTATTTGAGTATGACGTTCGATTTACTCCAGAAATCGATGCTAAACAGTTGCGATACAAAATTCTGAACTCACAGATGGAACAAATGGGAGGTGTACGTATATTTGATGGCGGTTCGGTTTTATATCTTCCAATTCAGCTACCAGACGTAAAAACAGTTTTTAAATGTAAACATCCTATACAACAATCCGATGTCGAAATGTCCATTAATTTTAAGAAAGCCAAACGGTTTGGTGAATGTGTACATCTATTTAATGTTCTATTTAAACGAGTGATGCACACCCTTGAATATTCACGAGTAGGAAAAAATTATTTTGACGGTTCTAATCCTAGTTTAGTACCACAACATAGATTGGAAGTTCTACCAGGCTATGCAATTGCTGTTGACGAATATGAAGGTGGATTAATGCTATGCCTTGATGCACAACATAGAGTATTAAGGACGGACACTGCCTTGCAGTTAATGAACGATATCATCCGTAGAACTCCAGAACGATTTAAGGACGAAGTCTCAAAGCAGTTGATTGGTAGTATTGTCTTAACCAAGTAAGTTTGCTGATTATTAACTGACTAATTGGTGAAACCATCAAGGAAGCGCTTAGTCCTTGATATCACTGTAGTGCTTGTTTAACGAACGTATTTCTATTAGAAAAAGTTGGTCTTAGTATTTATTCAATTGGCAAAACGATTTAAGGTGCAAATGTTTGATTCAGTTTGTTTGATTTTTTCAGATACAACAATAAAACGTATATTATTGACGACATTCTGTGGGAGCATACACCATCAGATACATTTAAAACTCACACGGGAAATGATATTTCATATATTGATTATTATAAGAATAATTATGGAATAAGGATCGGTGATCATAAGCAGCCATTACTCTTACATCTGCAAAAAGTGCACAAATCAAAGAGTGCTGACATGGAAGAGCGACATATATGCCTTGTTCCCGAACTTTGCAATTTAACTGGACTCACAGATGCCATGAGATCCGATTTTCGAGTATGTTAAACGACATATTTATCTGGATTGCTGAATTGATTAATTCATTATTTTGTAGGTAATGAAAGATGTTGCTCAGTTTACAAGAATAACACCGGCACAAAGGTTGCATGCTCTTAAGAAATACGTTGCCAACGTCGAAAACTGCGATAAAGCTAGAAAAATTTTATTAGATTGGGGTATGCATATCGAGAACGCTACAATTGATTTGAACGCCCGGGTGCTAACCCCAGAAATAATCATTTTTGGAAACGACGTCAGGCATCAAACAGATAGCAAAACGGATTGGACGGGGCAATTATCGCGAAATTCAGTATTGGGTTCTGTTGACCTTGACGCGTGGACTATCGTGTATGCGGAGAAGGATTCTAGGTAAACAGTGTTTAAAACGTTTGTTAAAATAATGTTCAAACTCCCTGGCTTATTTTTTATAGAGTCGCTAACGAATTTGCCGAGAATATGACGCGAATGGGGAAAAGTGTAGGCATGGTAATTAAAAAACCGCGAATGCATGGCTTAAGCAATGATAAAACGAATTCTTATGTTAATGCTTGCAGTAATGTTATTACCGATTCTTTGAAGGTGAGTTGAAGAGATGTAATGCAATTACATGTATACATTATATTGTATCACGTCATAATATTTCTTCTAAGTATTTTTTGTTGTTTGTTTCATTTCCAGATCGTCGTTTTTATATTTCCCACAATACGCCAAGACCTATATTCTGCAGTTAAAAAGTTTGTTTGTGTAAATTCTCCCATTCCATCGCAATGTATTATTAGCAAGACGTTAAATAATCAGAAACGTATACGTGCCGTAACGCTGAAGATACTACTGCAAATCGTTTGCAAATTAGGCGGATCTCTGTGGACTTTACCAATCCCGTGTAAATCGTGGATGGTGATCGGGATCGATGTTTATCATAGTGCTACCGGTGGTAAGCAGTCTGTGTGCGCATTTGTAGCGAACTTGAACGATACATACTCTCGATGGATCAGCATGGTTACATTACAAGAGGGCGAAATTTCAACCCAATTAAAAATAAACTTCGTAAAGGCGTTAGAAAAACATCGAGAAAAACACGGTAGCTTTCCAGATAAAGTGGTTGTTTTCAGAGACGGCGTAGGAGAAGGACAACTCTCTTATTGCGAGAAAATGGAAGTACCTCAGTTTGAGGAAACCTTACGACAATTTGAATTAGACACGAAACTATGTTATGTCGTCGTTCAGAAGAGGATAAATACTAGAATATTCGCTCAGGGACAACAAGGACCCGTAAATCCATCTCCTGGTACTGTAGTAGATGACGTCATCACTAGAAGACATCTTTTCGATTTTTATTTAATTCCTCAGAGCGTCGGACAAGGTACGGTAACTCCTACGCATTACATAGTTGTCGCAAATACTGCCGGGATTAAACCCGACCATTTACAAAAACTTGCTTATAAATTGTGTCATCTATATTATAATTGGTCGGGGACCATTAGAGTACCCGCTCCTTGTCAGTATGCCCACAAATTGGCTTATTTGGTTGGCCAACATATCGGAAAAGTTCCTTCCGAAACCTTGAACACATGCTTGTATTACCTTTAAAACAATTACACCGTATAATAATAAGTTTATAATTCTTGCAGAGCTTAAGCGATTGTTTTTTATATCACTTTAAGAATTAGATTAAAACTTGCAATCACCATTTCTTTTTCTATGCGATTTTTTTTAGCTAATTAGGTAACAAAGCTATATATTTTTTGTCCTCCAAATTTAAATGAATTTGAAAAATGCGTTTTTAAATTTACAGAAAACAAAATAAGTATTAACTTTTTTATATTTTAATGATAATAATAATATGCCTTTGTTTTCTCATGTTGTGTCTTGTACAAAATTAGATATGAATAATAGCATGCGCTACGCCGGCATGTAATTTCAGATACAGTTATGATGTTATTTTATAACTTGATCAATTATATTTTATACACTCAAGAATGCTCTCATATACCCCGCGTAGTAATTGCTAAGAAAAGAAATACAAATCCTGTAGGTAAATATGAATGGTTACCCTTTGTAAAACATAACATTTCTATATTAGATAAATGAGGAGACACAGTTATATAAACTTTGTTACCTATTTATAGCTTGCCTGTTTTGGAACATCCGAAAATAACAATATTGTTTAATGTAATAGTTATTGCAAAACTATTTTGAACTGTTGTCATATGTAGAAGGGACTAACTGCTTCAATTCACTTTGTTTTGTTCGCTTCTTTCTGAAGACCGATATGCAAATTAGATTTGAGAAAGTTAATCATTTAATTGAAATCTATTGAATCCTTATTTTAAAACAAACCCAAATATACATTCAATGCTGTATCTGTTTTCTGTAACCGTTCGTTATAATGTTCATTTTATTGTTAAAAAAAACTGTATCATTGTGGATCTGCGTTAGTTTCTTTTCAAGTTACGAAATTTGTACCTGACCACTCGTTTGTATGTGCAGAAGTTTGCCGTTGTGTATATCGTAGTGATGTTCTATAGATTTTACCTTCAATAGTGTATTTAATTAAGAATGAAATGTATATTTTGGAGTTCGCACAGTGGTAATCAGGTAACGGGTATGTTTACCTGGTATAGTTACTAAAATATAAATATCTTTCATTTATCATATTTTCGATATTTTTTTAATAAACTTTCAAACTGACCTGTTTTAATTTTTTATACTTTAGGATCTCTTTATAAGAACAAACTTTTAACATTTAGCGAAGCACACATTTGAACATATGTATGTATCCATACTCGCTAAAGCCGCCGGCAACAAACAAACAAACAATAGTACAAATCTGTTTATTCAATATTATATGATGATAATACAATGATTTTTTTTAATTTTATTTGAAAAAAACACTCATAGACACTGAATAGAATATAAAAAATGAAATATAAATAAGAAATGCCATAAATTATCTCTATTTCATATACATTATGCTATTATTCCACATATCGTATCATTAGTATTATTCATATCGATAATAAATACATTTCATATCATATGTGTATGTAGACTTGATATAAAATAGTACAAGATTATACTTTCAGAATAGTTATCAGAAAAGAAGATGCTGTAAGAAATAATATACGGACGCCTATGGAAGGCTGTTCCCATAATATTATTAATACGTATTATCTTTGAGCGAATTCATTCGTTAAGATCGACGTGAGCATCGCGAAAGAGAAAATTTTGGCACGGGAATGTGTTTTCTTTGAAAGCCTCTAAATAGTAATAAACATCTAAATTCTGTGTGATACTTTAATAGATTCGCTATACGTTACGTTTGTCTATGTAAAATTAATTAATCAATTTATAATAACAAGAATTTGATTCTAAAAAAATATATATGTATATTTGTGCAAATAGATCTAACGTCAACAATATAAGCACAATTAAGTTTTGGAAATGTTCAGTTAAAATAAATCACCCTAACGAAATTTAAAAAATGCAATCATTATTATGGAATGTCGAGTTATTCGTAAATAATATGCGATTGGTGTTAAAAATCATGGGTATAGACTACAGTATCACACAGAACGAAATAAAAAGCGGTCATTTCAATTATTCCACTAATATTATGAGGATAGCAGAATAATGGACTAGAGAGACTTACACTTAAAAATACTACATTTTAATTGAGATACATAATAATATGTAAAAAAAAAATTCAACTAGCAAAAAAATACATAGAAAAATCTTAATAAATATCATCACGAGTTGTTACATTATAATGTAAAATGTCATATATGAGAGTTAAGCACTTTCATCACAAAAAAAAAAAAAACAAAAAAATGTGCGTGGCATCTCGAATGTATAAGAAGTAGAAAAAATATCAGTAAAATGTTCCATGGCAATTATAAAAAGTACAGGCAACGTATTGCGAGCTGTGATGCTGCGTGTTATTGTGTATTATATGGTAAAGTATTACAAAATTGTAGAAAATGTTATTATTCTTCCCATTCCTTCTCGTCGACGCCTTCCATATCGTCTTGCTCCAATTTTAAATTCATCTCGACGCGGCTACTGATCGTTTTCTGTATCTATGTATGAATAAATAACGAAACATTACAAACTAAAATAGTTAATTGTGTTATGAAACGAGTATTTACCTCTTCCTGTTTTGCTTTGGTATGGTGAGCCATATCAGCTGTCCAGCCTAAACGACCGAACGCCGCTGCTTGTGAGGATATGTACGGTTGAGAAGCAGATTTGTTAATTGTTCGTTCACCAGCGTTGCTCTGACTATCAGATACTAAACAAAAAAATAAAATCGACAATTGTAACAAATCAAATTATACACAGACTGGCTTACAGAGATCCATGCCTTCCGGTCTCAAACTAATTCTTCTTGGGAAGACTGTTGTACCGGCAAACCATTCAGCACTTGTCATGGTTGGTTCCCACGTAACTTTAGTCGGTGGAAAGAGATCATCTTGAAACAGTTCAGTCTAATTGGAGAAATAATTAATATTAAAATTCGGACTGACTCAAATATGTTAAGATTTACTACCTTAATACGGGGCACCGTAAAGGAGAGTGGCTCAATGGAATTATTGGTCAGTCTTAAAGCTTTCGAGAACTCTACGTTGACAACGTCACAGACGTTTTTCGGTAAAAATGATAAACCTTGGTGTAAAGTATTGCATCGATGATGGCTTAACGCGCATATATAAGGAGGCTCCTCTGTTATTTCGAATGCATAGATTGTGGAATCGCCCTAAAAGAGCAACAAATGGTTAACAAAATAGTCAGCATGAAATGAAGAAAAAAAAACAAATTCTTTACCTTTCCAGTTACAAATAGTGTAGAACTATCTTCGTCATAGAAAGGTATCAAAATCGCTGGTGATACGTCCAAACCAACAGTATTTAAAGCTTCTTCAAGATCGTCCGCTTTAAACACGCTAATCTGTCTTTCGGAAACTTTATCAAATCCGGTGACCACCAGAAAAGCTCCGTCCAAAGCCCACACAATTCGGGCACCTCTACTTCCTACCGGACCTTTACCTTCCAAAACCGGTTCATTGTGTACTTTCCTCGGCTCGTACACTCTAATTCGGCCGTCCTTGCTAACAGTAGCGCATCGACTACCGCAAGGTGACCACGCAAAGCTAAACATCTGATCAGTGTGGCCTTCCAGTTGTATTTTCATTTCCAAGCTTGTCAAATCCCAAATCTTAATCGTCATATCGTATGAACCGGTCGCAAGGACATCTTTAGCTGTGGAATGGAATTTTAAAAAGTATATTTTGTCATTGTGAGCATTGAATTCTCTGTCAGGTGCGTTGGTTGGTTCCGTCAAACCCGTCTCGGGGATCTTCCAGAGTTTTACGACACCATCGTCGCAGGCTACCGCTAAATGACTATCGTCAAACGGGTCCCACGAAAAATCCATAATATTTGATCCGTGTACCAAAGCAGGAATAACACCGTCCGCCAATCGGCCTGTTTTTGCAACTTCGAATATGGCTATTTTTCCTCCAGGACCGCTCAACGGAACGGCAACCCGTTTCGGATTAGCTGAAAAACCATCACATTCTCCGGATATTTGACGACTAAGATTACGGATATTTTCGATATGTTGCGATTTATGTGCCGGTGTACCTTTCAAATGTCGAAACTTAGAGACACGACCTGAAACAGGTTAGAATATGTGATTCGGTATATACTTATGTATATCTAGTGAATCCTTTAAACCACCTACCAAACACAGTAGAAGTTCGCTTGGGGGCTGGGGTTACAGCAGCCTCTTTTTTCAAGCCTTGAGCATCTCCCCCAGCCTTGTTGACAACAGATGTGCTCTTACTCTTACTCATTTCGTCGGTTTTGTTGCTCTTAAAAGAATCTTTGCGCCTCAAAGGTGACGGCGATCCATCCGGTTTCTCCATCATACCCTCTTGAACAGATTGTGAACGATTCTCGTACATCTTGCGTCTTTCAGCTATACTAGTCCTCTGTACGGTATTTCGTTCAAAACCACTATCGCCGGCATCCACGATGCTATCTGCGACGTCGCTTTCTTTAGTTGGAGTTTCAAATAATTTTCTTCTTTCAGCTGTGCTGGGAGTTTTCGGTGTTTGGTCCACGTCGAGTTTAACTTGTTCTTCCTCTTTTTTAACTTCTGCAATATTCTCTTGTCCGGTAGTTTCATTTTCTACCGAGCTTTTTTCTTCTTTCTCTTCTTCCAGCAAAGAATCGTGAATACCGTTTGTATGGCATGTCGGCGCGACTGGTACCGAGAACATTTTATCGAACGAATCTGATTCGTTCAATTTTAGGGGAGTAAACGGTTTTGGTCCAAGACGTGGCTGTAAAATGAAGACGCGTATTATGTAGTTTCAGAGGTTTATATTTTTAATTAGAATGTACGTGTGATAAGATAAGTATTATAAATATAAATACGAGTGAAATGCAAGACGTGTACGTTTACAAAAATAAGCTGAAAGGAAGAATTCTACTCTATTACATTACACGCGCATACCTAATCAAAATTGAATGAGAAACATCTAGGTCACCGAAACATCATAATACATAGATATATAAATTATCCAACATACACTACTAGCTATATACGTTTTAGTATAATATCCGTTAACCTGATGTAGGTACATACATACATATACATATACTCCTGATATACGAGGTCAGATCCAAATTGCAGTCACTTGACATATGTACATACTTCTGAATCAACAAATCTCCATGTAGCATTGTATTTTCCCACTTTTAAATTCGACACGATCACAATATTATATTTGTATTAGTTAGGTACATTAAAAACGAAGACTACCTATCCAATATTTGTCCAAGAGAATGATAGCAAAAACATTCGTATTCAATCCAAATAAAAACAGATATATGTATGTACTTAGGTACCACAATTGAGTATTTTTAAATCGTAACAGAAAAATTGTAAATATAAATCGTGAATTAACTCTGTGTAATAGAATTATAAAACTATTCAATCATCACCAACTATAAGCGGTTCAAACAGCCGATAAAAAAAAAACAAAACAAAAAAGCGATTCTAGAACTACTACAAGAAGATAAACGAGAAAAAAAGCAAGCAAACAAACCACAATGAACTATCAAAGAGGAAAACAAATAAATGACTAAATTACTAAAGACAAATCAAACCGGCACCTTATAACCTCCGGCAATGGGAACATAGGGGTTAACCGAGGTGATTACGGGAGCACAACTGTTAGTTCTAGGCCTAGCAACGGGTATCGGCTGTATAACCGCATCCGTATCCGTTGGCTGATCGCACATTGATCCTGCGCGTGAAGTTCTTGGCAAGGGTTTTGGGGGCACAACGTCCCTTCCGCGCTCTTGCATACCTTTGCATGCCTCGTCGACAGTGCTATTCACCTTTAAGTCGCCGCCTCTTTCGAGCGAACTATCCTCTTCCTGTTGATTCTGCGGCACTTGCGACTGTTGCGTTTGTTCTTGTTGCTGTGAATTGTCCCTCTCTTTCGGAGTTATCGCGATATTTTTCGATCTTTTCACGTATTGCGTATCTTTAATTACCTGCTGTTCTATTGGTTGCGGTTCAAGTTGAGATGGCAGAGGTTTGTTATTATATTCTTCTTTTAATTTCGCTAACGATCCGCGATGAATCTATTAGCAAACAGAAAAAGCGTTAGTGACGCACATTTACCTAGAAAATGGAAACTTACGACTAGAGGATTTTCCCCATTCGGTCGTTTAGAAGGATCTAAACTAATTTTTTGCAGAGGTATATCCCTACCGCTCATCCACATGGACGCTGTTAATTCTGTCGAATAACCAGGTGTATCTGGGTATAAATCAGCGTGAAAATCTCTGCAATCATTTTCAAGGCATATTTAAACATATTCGCCGTAAAAGTTCATTATAAGGTGATCATTGTAAAATGATACTGTTTCCACTAAACCGTTACTTCCAACATTACATTTAAATGCAACTCATTCTCCTGTTTACTACTGACCGAACTGTTTAATTATAGTGTGGAATTATTTTTAATTTTAAAATGCACATTAAATGAATAGTTACCAATTCTAATGATGTACAAAAGTATAACTGTTGTGTAAGTAGAGCATATTAACTAATATTTGTTAAAGTAGAACAAATTAATTAAAGTATTATTAGTGAAATATACCTGTAAGTTTTTCTAGGCACTTGATAAGTTATGGGAATGACAGAGGAGCTAGTTAATTGGAGTACACGATTTACTTCTCCTTGCATTACGTTCAAAGCTCGTTTCGGAACAAGGCAAGCACCTTTTGTTTGTTCTCCAGAATGTCTTATACCTTCAGTGAGATAAGGTTCTTTATCCGACACCTCCATATATCCGATAGTTGAGTCTCCTACAAAGAAAAAAAATTCGACATCATTTCAGTCAATAACAATATTGAAAACTTACCTTTTCCAGCTAAGAATAACATCCCTGTATCCGCATCATATAAAGGTATAAGGATTCCAGTCGAGCAATCCAATTCTAGCGATTTCTCAGGTTCAGCAAACTTGCGCAAGTCTCTCACAATAATCTGTCTGAATCTCTGAGCATCAAACCCAGTTGTTAATATTTTATCATTCTCTCCTAACCATACGACACGTGAGTCTTTTATACTTTGGTGGCTCGAAGCTGTTTTAATACAACAATCACTTGCTCTAGGATCAATGATCCGTACTTGTTTATCTTTATTAGAAGTTGCTAATAATGTACCATCTCGCTTCCAACTAACAGACTGTATGACATCGGTATGGTCTTGATTCATGTATATTTCTTGTTCCGACAGCAAGTCCCACAGAGTTAAGACCGTATATGAGGTAGAATACAATAAAAATTCAGCAGTTGGATGAAATCCGACAGTTTCAACTCGTTTTTGTTTATGTGAAAATGTACATTCCGGATTACTTAATGATTCTTGTAAACCATCCTCAGGAATATTCCAAACTTTCACCAAACAATCTTGAGATCCAGTAGCTAATAATCCATCGTGAAATGGAGAAAAATCCATATCGGTAACTGTATCTGTATGTGCATAAAGCAAAGGCATTAATTTGTTTTTTCTTCCGCTGTCATCAATTGGTAACACAGCTAGTGATGACCCTGCGTGGTCCCAATTAAATGCCATAAATTTGGCCGATGCTGTGATATTGTTGCCGTATGTTTGGTACGATCCAACACAGACATCTCTAACATACGTTTCAGGTTTTGGTACGATGGGTGCAGCATTCTTGTATTTTGATGCTTTGAACCTCCAAGCCATCACGCTACGTTGTCATTAACGCTCTAAACAAGGAATATTTTAATTTCATAGAAGGGCTACCTGTGGAAAAAGGTATTAGGTAAGGTAGGAGGTACAATTAATTTTGTTTTACAATTTTGGAAAATGAGCAAAACGGTATCACATAAATTTATAAATTGAAGCACAATTCAATATTCAAATCACTAAATTATAAATTAAACGCCCATGTATACAATCATCCACTATATAGTCACAGTCACCACCTTTACACAAAAGCTTAATTATAGCAGTGACATCTTTTATATTTGAACAATAGTATTTTAAAATAATTTGCATATCAACAACGAAGTAGTATTTTAGTTAATGCATTATTGTACAAATTAAACTTTTATATTATTAAATTAGCTTCGTAATAGTATTGTTTAAATAAAATAATTCTTTTTTTATATTTAAAATTTAAATTCAATTTTACAGTTATCTTTCGGTACTACTAATAAAACATGATTGCAGTGACCTTCATTGAAACGATGGATAGTTAAGAAAACCATCGATAGATGTCGACAAAGCTATCAATAATTAAAATTCGGCTGGATTCGTATTCGATACATCTCTACTGATCTCTACATTTGAGGTTATAATTTATTTTGAAGTACGAGTGTAAATTGTCTTTATTCGCTGTAGTACATATTGTTAGTTAAACGCATTTTCTTTTGAAGTAAAACATTTTCTGGGCTTACCCTAACAATTTAGTAAAATATTTAGATATTATAATGGCGTGAGTTTCTTGCACACAAATTTACAGCTATGGATCCATATGCTTAACTTTAACTATTGTTTCAGTTCCAAGGTAACTTTTAAAATTACTTTAACATCGGATCCGAAACTTCCGTTTAAGGTGTAAGTATTTGAAGAGAGATGTATTTTACACTGTGATACCAAGATGAATAACATGGATGACACATCATCAAGTATACGTCAAATAATTAATAACTTCAATATCTTCATGAAAATCATTGAGAATAAAGTGTGGGCAAGAAAAGCAACTGCAGAAATGATTAAAAATTCACTTAAATTAGCATCCTTCATAGAGAAGGTTATAGAACAATTAAATGTTGAAGGTTTGACAAAGGAATTTTTAGAAATGCTAAATATATGGCTGCAGGAAAATGAAAGAATAGATTTGATATACGGCGCAAATATGTTTGAATATGCCAGTGATCATATGCTTGAACTTCTGTTATGTAATAAGGCTGTTACAATTGAATCGGCAGATATCGCTTTAAGAATATATTCATCTTTACATCCAGTTGACCGTTTACAGAGATTTTTAAAGCAGAGAATTTTAGAGCATTCATCATTTAATGTACTATTACATAGTATAATCCTATCTACAAATGATGTAAAAGAAATCGAGGCACGCATGATGTTAAAGGAATGGGAAAAGTTAAATACTGAAGGAAATACAGAAATTCTGAAACAATCAATTCATCATATGTTTAGTAATTTTAGATTAACAAAATCATTGCATGTTCTATTAAAAATATTATGTATCATTCCAGAAATGCATGGAAATTTTAAAGATATTAAAATTGTTATTCTTGAGAAATTGCAAGAAAAACTTTTAGACCACAGTGCATTGAATCAAGATTTTTTGTGTTATATATTGAAAGAGTTAAATGTGACAGTTTTAGCAGAAGCATGTTTTCATAATAGAAATATATTCGATCTATTATTTAATTTTTTGAAATATATTGGTTCAACAATGAGTATTCTTTATATAAATTCAGAGAAAACATGGATAAGCAATAAACAATTTTCTTTATGTCCTGATATTACATATCAAGATCTTTTTAAAGTAACAAAAGGGTTGTATTGTATAAATGATGAAATGAAACAAATAGTTATGAAGAAATTAATCGATGCTAGCAAAGATTCAAGTGAATTATGGAAAGATGTTTTATTTACTTTGTAATTTACTTGTTTAGTACAAAATAAATTATCTTCTTTCTTTAGTTTAAAAATTTACTATCCTTAAAATTTCAAATTTTCCTATAAATTATAGAAATATATGCAAATCACAAGAGATACGTCTAGACACTATTATTATTTTCCATTTTGTTCACAGATTAAGCGTACCTGAGCAGACTCCGTTTACAGCAGTATTAAAGTTTGCCGCAGAAGAATTTAGAGTTCCACCAGCAACGTCCGCTATTATTACAGACGATGGAGTCGGTATAAATCCTCAACAAACTGCAGGTATAAAATTCGAAGAAAAAAAAATGTTGACTTATGCTCTTGTTTAAATATTTTCAATCTACATATATTCTTATTTTAGGAAATGTTTTTCTTAAACATGGATCTGAATTGAGGCTTATACCTAGAGATCGCGTAGGTAGCCAAGAATAATTAGATACTTAAGTTCAATTTTTATATTCCAATGTAGAAAAGAAATTGTTCTACATAAACTTTATATTTTATTGATTGTTAAATTTTTATTCCAATAATTTTTTTTGTAATTCATCATTATTATTAAAGATGCTTTGAAAGTACACACCCTAATCATTACATCTATGGAATAATTTTTCAAAGTTCCAAGTATTTTAAGGTGGTCCATCATTTGTCCATGCTTGATTCAAACTGGAATAACCCAGAGATTAATTACTTGTGATACCTGGAGTACCACCTTAAAATATCTATTTAGAATTAGAAAAGTTCTTTTGTCAATTGATAAATTTTATAAATTAAACTTTAATAAAAATACCAACAATCATAGTAATAGCACAGAACATCATAGATAGAATGCAGGTTGTCGCATTTCATTCCACGTCTTCGGGCCTAACAGGATGTGTTAAAGGGATGACCGACTTAAGTTTTTCATCACGTGAGCATGCTTTTCGCATATCTAGAATTCATAAAATTGTAGAAATTTAAAGGATACTGCATATTTTCATACCATAAGCATCTTCATCGGGATCTCCTGAGTAGTATTCCAAAACCGTGCGGTATATTATATATCCTAGATTCGTATACATATTTATTGCCACTCTATTGCTAACTCTAACAAACAAATCAACGAAATAAGCTCTTTTCTTCTCGGACACATCTTCAAGAAAATTCATCAAAGCTGCAGCTAATCCAAGTCTTCTAAAACCAGGTGAAACTGTTAGTGCAGTCACGTGTCCATGCCAGTTTTCTCCGTGACCTTCTGCTTTGCCCATTACTAATAAATTCACATGAAGTAATACATTATTTGGCAAACATATGTATACTCACTATATCCCATTATTTCTCCGCTAGGGGATTCAGCGACTTGAAAATATTCAGGCCAATGTGCAAGATACTGCATATAAAATGATAGACCATAAGTTTCAGTCAAAGGATCTAAATTACTGATACAAATACGAAAGATTAATTCTAATTAATAATTGCCATATAGGAAGCAATACTTACACATTATTAAATTTATACATATCGTCACATGTAAAAGGTCTTAGCGTCGTCATTTTAAAACGTGTTAAATTGATTTAAATTTTTTTATCCAAACAGCAACACAAATATCTATTAGATAAATATCATGTTTATACACTTGATTGATGATTGCAATTAATAAGAATAAGGCAGGTTCAGGTTATGTTATTTGTATGTGTTTGTATGCAATGGTATGCCTAAAGTTTATGCCTCTGGCGGAGTGTGGCAGAACCTATTCTTTCTAAGTTGGCAATTACACTACGCCTGTAATGCCGATAAGGTTGGTTTTATAGGCGAATTTCGCATGACGCCATCTATAATCTATTATTTGTCATAATATTGACATTTGATTTCCAAAATAGTTGGCATTTTTATCGATGTTGACTGATGTTGACATTTCCAATTAAAAACATGGATGTTGGTTTGCGAAGTTTGAAGAATATTTTCACAAAATTTTGACGTGTATAGCCAATTTCCTCTAACACATTTTCAAAGTGCACCAATAATTCCATAATTAAATTCAAATGAAATCTTACTTGTCCAAGTCGAGATTTGTTAATATTTTACACCGGTTTTAAATTTTCACTTCTGTGTTGAGGAAAAAAATTAGGGTGCCGGTATTAATTCTATAATAAGCAAGAATGTCAGAGCTTGTAAATGGAAATTCTAAGGATGATCTTGAGATTACGCATCAAACATTAGCAGATCTGTGTACAAATAATGCTCTACATTTCAAAGAAGACAATAGTGAAAATGGCCAAAGGTTATACACAGCATTTCTAGCTATAAATGACAATATTAATAAAATATGGCCAATAGTTCTACGCTTAAGAACAGTAGTAAATAATTATGATTTTGATGAAAACACTCCTGCCAATGGTTACAGAAGCTTTTTAAGGATTATTGATTCCGCTGTACAACTTGGTATAGAATTAAACAAGAAAGTGTGCCTAAAACGTGATAGTGTCCTATTTAGAAAAACTCTTTTCACAAAGTACGCATATTTAGAATAATTTGTTGCTTGCTTGTAATTAATACATCTATTTTAGGGAAGTCGAATCTTGTGCTCATCTTTTTGCTAGTTTAGGAACATGCTTAAGTATTACTGAAATTATAATTGAAAATTGCCCTGACGGAGATCTATTTCCAAGTGAGAAAATGTCAGTTGACGAACAATTGGCATTGTTAGGACATATTGACAAAATCGATCAATATTGCTTTTATGGGAGGTGTCTTGGGTTTCAGGTAGTGATGAAGTTAACCAGATACATATACTACTATGATTGTACTTATCAAGCGATTTTTAGTTTTGTGAATCTATGCGTGCAGCTTTAAAATTTATTTCTTTATCGATGGCGATATTTTCAGAAGCTTATTACAGTGAAGGTAATTAAACATTTTGACTAAGGTAATGTAGAAAAAATGTGTAGCAAATACATATACAGCATTTATTATTCAATGTTTTTAAAAGGTTTACATTAAAACAAAATATAACATTTTTATTTCATGTTGTAGGTTCAATTCTTTCTAAAGCTACTAATTCGGTTATGACTTCTACAAGATACTTTACCGATCCAGAAGAAAAGGCAAAACGAATTGTGAATATTTCACAAAATGCCGATATTGATTTTTGTAAAGCATTTTGGTTTTTATCAGAAGGTGAACTTATGAAGCATTTGCCATCAGTAGTGGCGGCTAGTGTTGGTGTATCCAAAGTTATTCATATTCCGACGGAGCCATTGAACCTTCTTGTGAATGAGGAAGAGATTGAAATACCAGTTCCCACATCACATATAGGTGGGTATGTAACTTAATTTATATTAAATAGTTTTTATACAGCTTTATTTTCAGAATTATTATGTTGTTAATTTTTGTATGCAGGTAAAAAACCAATTCAAGTAAGATTACTCAGTTGGCGAAAGAGGGAGGGTATGTTAGGAGAAGGAAATAATAAGTTGGATCCGCCAAGTAGAGGTAAATTTTCTGGAGTTTTGATGGAATTTCTCACAAATTCTACTGGTTTGATTATTGACGTGAAATGTTTCTTTGTGTGATTTGATATTTGTGATATTACATGTACGCGGTCAATCAAATTCTCTATGTCAATACATCTTTAAAGAGTGCTGTACAAAGTGACTTTGTTGCAATATTAAATAGTACATAATACATATATCTGATGCAATATTTTATTATTTATTTGAGGCCTTCTGATTCATTGTCATGGTGGTGGTTTTGTTGCGCAATCTTCACGGTCGCATGAGTGTTATCTAAGACAATGGGCGAAAGACTTAGATGTACCTATTCTGAGTATTGATTACAGTTTAGCACCGCAAGCGCCATATCCTCGTGCTCTAGAAGAAGTTACCTACGCTTACTGTTGGGCGTTGAAAAATCACAAATTGTTGGGAAGTACCGGTAAGTACTTTTGTACATACAAGTGATGCAAAGTGTTCCTGGCTACTTTCTTTAAAAACAGTAATAATCAATATATATGTATATGTATTGTAGCAGAAAGGGTGGTTGCAGCAGGCGATTCCGCAGGAGCTAACTTACTAACAGCAATGACCTTGAAATGCATTAGTTTAGGCATCAAAATTCCGACTGGATTACTTTTACTTTACGCACCGACTTATATCAACTTTATGCCATCTCCAGCTAGACTCTTGTGCGTTATGGATCCTCTACTGCCTTTCGGATTTCTTATGCGATGTCTCAAAGGTATGATATTTACATTTTACAAAGCTATATATAGGTTTATTTGAATTTTTCTTTTGTGCTTAGCATATACGTACCCGGATCCGAATAGAGTTAAAAACGGCGAAAATCATATAAATTCCGATTCTGAAAGTTTCGAAGAGATAACGGAATCTGATTTACTCGAGTTGCAAGCCCATAAATCCCCTATATCAGATAGTTCAGATACTTTAACCTATGGCTCGTTAAGCTCCCAACCGGAAGAAAATAAAGACGCAAAATATTCCATTCCAGATCTTCCAAATAATGGCAATAATAATGCTTCCACTTCTAGTCAAAAATATGTTAGCGATTTTCTTGAGCGATACGCATTAGGTAAACTTCTCATTTCATTACATCTACCATATTTCTGTTACAATTTGTGCATTTGCGGTTTTCTAGATTCCGATACTGATACAGATTTAACTAAGGTGCCAGAAGGAGAAGCGAGCGAAGCTACAACAGCCAACACAGCGGATTCTCCTATACAATCGAAAATCTCGGCCTTCGTTAACGGTTTACGTGGTAAAATCGAAGGGTTGGTACCTTCCAGACCGAGAAGCGGTGCTGCCGCTTATTTAGATGCAATACGGGAGACAACTTTACTTGATGAACTCAAGTTTCAAGTACCCAGAGATTATTACATTAGTCCATTCTGCGCTCCTGATGATATGTTAAGGAAATTGCCGCCAGTCAAATTATTGGTCAGTTTAAAATATGTTTTACATATTTTTTTGCAGGGTTGTTCTAGATTAGATAGTCACAGAAATATTACAAAGCTTAAAATTTCCAGACTGTTCATTTGGATCCATGCCTTGACGATTGCATTATGTTTGGAAGAAAACTGAAAAGAATAGGTCATAATGTGACGTTGGATGTTATGGATGGTTTACCGCACGGTTTTTTAAATTTTTCGTTGGTAATTCTTTTTCAATTATCCAGTTGTCGGCAAGTCAAGTTTGTCGTAATTTATTACATTTCAGGTGTCTAAGGAGGCATATGATGGCTCAAAGAAATGTACCGAAAAAATAAATGAATTGTTTGGTTTAGATTATCTACCACCGTTAGAATCGGAATAGTCAAACAAATATATGATTTACGTTATTAGGTGAATTTCGTTTCCCGGCTGTAACTAAAGAAAATATTTAAACGTAATACATGTAACCAGTATATAGAACGTTTTATAGAACAACTATTTTTATACCAAATTTAAAGTTGTTATTTATTTGTTTTTATTACACGTAATGGAACAAGAAAACCAAGCGCCGGTTTTCTTCCACGACGGATCTTAAAAATATTGTTTCTATTTTTATCGACAATATAAAAGTATGTCAGATAACTTGTTTACTACATGTACATATTTTGTATGTATAGTTATAATTGCTAGTGAGAAATCTATTATTATTCATAATGTTTAAATAGTTATAGAATCTCGTACATATATGGAAAATCATAGTTAGGATGAGAAATGTAGCACTGGCACGTGGTTTGAATTTCGTATTTTTATTGTTTGAACGTATCTTAAAAGCTATCCATCTGTCTGCATAATCGAATTATATGTACTACCACTACTACTACTAGTTGTAAAGAAACTCGCCAATCCTAAACAAATATTAAATTTAGCACTTGTTATAACTTTTTTTTTACATCTTTTTAACAAGGATATTTTGTTAAGGAAAGTATTTGAGAACTAGGAGATTTTTATTTGAAATTACATTTAATACACATATACTATTAGATAATTACTTGTTTCTTTTTGTTTTGCTTAAACTTACTCAAGTCTGTTAGTGGTTTTAATTATGTTTCGATTTTTTCGTAAATATTTCTATAAAAGCACAACATTTAGCTACTATCTGGTTTGTAATACTGTTAAACTATCAAAAAATAAAAGTAATTTCTATACTTTCATTTGGTTATGCGAATGCAAGTGGGCAAGGACAATGTAAATAGTGGAAAAAATATTAAAACTAATTTTTAACTGATACGATGCATGTGCTTGTGTGAGGGTCAAATTGTTGAATGTATAGTTAATTATCCATATACAGTACGTGTAATGTTTGTGTGATATACAATTATATTAAACAAAAATATAATTGAAATTTTGGTAAATATTAGTCTACGTAACCAAGGCTTGGTTACAATATAAATATTATTTGCATTAAACGTTCTCGCATACATATATAGTAGGCATCTCATATACATTACGTTGAAGTGCTTAATACATTAGTGAGCAACATAATTGGCTGTAAGAAAAATACTGAAGCGCTGCTTTAAGTTTATCTCCAATAAATCAACATTTACAAATTTCAGTACATATTTCATTTTTTCTACTTTTTAGTTACATAATAAAATTCGGTCGCGCTAGTATGTATGATATCAAATTATAAAATCCGATCTTGTTAACAATAATCAACAGAGTAACTTCAATCCTCTTATAAGACGGAGCTAGCCCTTTTTTGCATGTGATATTACTAATGTACAGACATACCAAAGTTAGTAGATATCGATTTAGTTTGTGTTACTAGATTCTGACTAATATTTTGTACAATATATAAACGATGTTAGGTAAAGTTTTTAAAGTAAATAATGTATCGGTAATTTCTCCTCTTGAATAAAATTTATATATAGTGTTGTGTAGTTACATTGAAATTGTGAATTCGGTAAGATTTAGTAGGAAGTTGAGAAATTACACAGTTAAGATTTATTGTAATGTGATTAATTTTTATCTAACATTGTATTTAATATATTGGCATGTTGGGAAGAAAATTAAATAGAACATGTACAGAAATCATCGAGTGATTGTTTTTTTGTCAACTTACTATTGTACTTTATTTAAGACAAATTAGCAAAATCTTTAATAAATTTATTTATTTAGTTAAGAACAATATTGTATTTAAACAAAAATATAAAGATTTATGTTGATTAGTTTTATTTTCATTACATGAATAGCTTATATCAAATTGTTATAAGTGCACAGGTATTTTTTATACATGAATTAAGATGTTTGAAATGTTAACAAACATACGTATCTTGCTCGAAAATGTTGCTTTTTCTCCTTGGATTTGCTTAAATAAAAATTCAATTAAATATATATTTTAAATATTTGTCTAAGGTTGCGACCTCTAGGGCTAGGAGGACCAAACTCAGCAAGATTTTGTATTACAGTTTTTTTCAATGATAACCTGAAATTACAGTCTCCTTCATAATTTATTTTCGAAGAGGGCGGTTAGAGGGCGCAATATGTAAATGTCGTTGATAGAAAACTGTAATCTAGGTTACAGATTTCTGTAAATGTTATATCTAATAGTTTAGGAATAGATGGATAGAATGCGCGAAATTCAAAATGGCGCTGTAGATAAAATAAAGTAATGTTGTGGTAATGTAATGTACTCGAAATTGTTAATTCATTATTATGATTGTTTATGGTGTCTATGATGTGATAGCTACCACGATAACGAAATATATTGAAAATAATCACAATTAGAGTTGATCGTTGTTGTACAATTACAATTAATTGCGTTGAATGTGGAGAATTCCCCAAAATTTACGTAATATGTTGTACGTTTACGATATTAAAGTCGAATAATTATTTAAACAAATTTTATTTAAAAAACTTTTTGATTTCAGAACCTGTTTGTTATTAGAGAACTCATGATGTGTTGTAGTAAATAGTGTAAAGTGTAAAGGTTGGATAAGTAAGTCGTTTTTTAATTGGACTTCTGGATAAAGCAGATTTTGTAAACATGTGAGTTATGATGATAATATTTGATTAGATTTTATTTTGAAGAAATAATATTCAAAAGGAATACAGTATGTAAATCTGAAACTTGAAAAATAAGATATTTCATGTAACGATAGGGCGAGTTACACAAATTCAATATTGTCTCAATTATATTATGTAGTTCATTACAACAACTGAAGCAAAGAATAATGTGAGTAATTTAACTTTTGAACTATGTACTAAACAAAGTAAATTTTCATATATCAAAAACAAATAATTCTGATAACAATGAATCATCTTTGTGTTTAAATCATAGAGAACTGAAGGTTATTTTTTACTAACAGATTTCTGTGTAACTGTGCTGAATTAAGAATATTATTCTCTATTTTTTATTTGAATTATAGTATGATAAGTTTTATTTATATTTATCTTATCGTGTTTAACACATCATACATTTGCCTCATCTTCATACAATATTTAGCTATATCCTGAAATAATATACATATTAATTACAAAAGCCTTTATTTTTTTCAGAGTATAATGACTATTTGTACGACAAAATGCAAATTGATTTCGTTAAGTGTTGTAATAGTAATTTTATTAGCTATTGGAATTTGTGCCGTTTCCCTATGCAAAACTGTATATCATCATATATTGCTGAAGGTATGTTTAAATTATAGTTTATATATATAGGTAGTAGTTGCGGGTGCACTAAATTATTTTTGGGTATCGACAAAAACTTTATCAATAGATAATGGATATTAAATTTAAGCTATATAAGCATTTCTATTAGATACAGAATTACATATTATAAAATCCACATTACACATGATGTGGAATGTGAAAGTTTCAGTAAAACTATTAAAACTTGTATTGAAAAATTCAATATGTAACTTTTTCCTATGTCAGTATTACCAAGTATTACACATGCCTGTGTTGTTGTAGATGGATGCAATAGATTAAAAAGTGTAATTACGCAACCGGTTTCTTAACAAGTTATTGCGCATAACGAGATGTTAACCAGATTTGACCAACATTATTTCCTAATTTAGTTTCAATAGTTATAGTCGATTCTATTCATTTTTTTTCTTCTTATTTAAGGAATTGACGATATCAAATCATTCAACCGGTTATGAATTATGGAAAGAAACACCGATTCCGATGTACCTTAACGTGTATATGTTCAACTGGACCAATGCAGATGAAGTTCTTAAAAATTGGACTACTAAACCGATATTCCAGGAATGCGGACCATACGTATTTTC